>JYFJ02008020.1:0-13680 GCA_000934665.2 Catajapyx aquilonaris
TTTAGTTCGGAGAGCAAACCGTTAGCGGCGCCACCAGCAAAGCGGGGACGAATTTTTAGTATTGAGTTTCCCATCTAGAGGGTAGTCGTAATCTGTGGCCCCAATACCCACTAAACAACCAATCAATGCAACAGCAATGTTGCTACAGTAATGTTGCTGCAGTAAGCAATGTTGCTGCAGTAAGCAATGTTGCTACAGTAATGTTGCTGCAGTAATGTTGCTTACCTTTTTTTGCCCGTACTAGTAAAATAACAGGTGCGGCATGTTGTTTCAGCCAGTCCATCAGATAATAATGCCAGGTGAATGATAGACAGTATAAAATATCCTATCAATAATAAGAGTTTTGACCATCCGGATCTTAAAATTGCGAAATTTGTCCATATTTCAAATGGCTACAGAAAACGGTTGCAAGGTCCAGGATTGATTTGTTTTATATTGAGAGCAATGACAGAATAATGTTACAAAATCGTCTTCATTACCACTTTGAAAGAATGACCAGAACGACTCAAGTTAGGGTAAAAACTGGTAAAAATTATAAATTTACTGTGTAATTCCAGGGCAGGATCGGCGGAGTGCATTGTCTTGAGAACCCGTCACACTTGTCCAACGACCACGTCAGTGAGTGATCCCAAATGTCTCGATCCTAAAAATTCATTGCAAGTGGGCTAATTCCAACTAATTCAGGGAAGCACTTCAGACTTCGATGCTTCATCAATCCACAATTATCGACACGTATGCACTTGGACCGTTAAGCAAAACAGATAATGACAGTCACAGCAATTCAGCTTCGATACACTTATATACTTTGACCGAAGTTAATAAAAACATAGACACAGCACTATCACCTCACACACATTATGGCACACTGATGCAACTTCCTGACCAAAAACCAAAGTGGGGGAGAAGGACGATACGTACAGTTGGCCGGAAGGGGTGAGCGGGGGAAAACCCCAAAAAGGGATAAATGCATTCTGACACTACTACGTCCACCTATGACACACATATATGTGCCATCCCACCAGTAACCCGTTTTGACGTGTCATCTGACACAACAGAATAAGTATATCCTGCATGCCATATCATAATTGACACAAAACGCTTTGACAAAATTACTTGGCACGTTTCTGACACGTTTTTGCGTGTCACCTGACACACAAAAACGTGTCAAAAGTGTGTCGCCGTTTTGTGTGAAGGAGGCACTCCATAATATTGAAGAGTGGAAATGATAAAGGCGGTAAGTGCCACATTTTTCAAGCTGAGATGATGAATACAATTTTCATACATCACAAAGTGCCACGGTAAGCCTATTATTGTGTCCTTAGATCATTGTACGTTCTATAACTGATTCAGTGACTCTCTGTTATCCTTGGTCTTTATCGCATGTAAGCCCATACATAATTTCCACAACCGTAAAGGTCACAGGGTAGCGTAGTTATTCAACGTGTACCCTGAAAAAAAGGTCGAGCAAACCTTATCAACATGATTTTTCCGCTATCTCGACAAGACCAAAGATTACGCGTTTTGAAATCATATGATAATGTGTTTTTAATTGTGTTCTCTGTCATTCTTCAAAGGATCAGTGATTCAACGGGCGGAGGAAATATTACAAGGCTGGTATTGTATCTTTAAAAATCCATTACATTTGCTCCAGAATTTATTTGGGACAGGGATAATTTTCCCTACCATGCTTCAGTGTCACTTACTGCACAAATAAAGACCCGAAGTGCAGAACGATCAGAGTCACATTTTGGTCAAAATGGAATTAGAAGTTGTTTAATATATTGTCTTACACGCTTACTTTCTGAGAGTCAAGTCAGATATCCGCAACAACAATATTACAGTATCCTGCAGAGAAATATATATTTAAAAGCATCTCCCTCCCTCCCTCCCTCCCACACAGTCCCTCCTTTGTCCTTTCCTCTCCATGAAGAATGATGCAACCTTCAAACCCTCATACAATATCTCGATATTTTTTTATTGTTACATTACGTATATACTTTTTGTATTTTGCGTCTTCATGTATGCAAACTAATAATAATTGCCCAATTTCAAAACTTGTAGTACTGCCTTGCACAGGGCAATTAAATTTTTCAGTTATGATTAGATCATTACAGTAGTATATACGGTATGTCATCGTTTTGTACATTTGTCATATATTGCAATAAATGCAATGCTATTATTTTTTATAATTTTTTCCAGAACAAGAATGAAGCCGAGTAATGTCATTTTCGTCGGCATATTGCTTCTTTCCCTTCTACAAATTGTCACATCAGCCAAGATTCTGGCTTTATACTTCTTTGGCAGCAAAAGCCAAAAGGGTTTTGCTACTCCTATAGTAAAAGAGCTGGCCAGTCGTGGTCATGACATTGTCTTCGTTTCTGGATACAAGGAGTCCAAGCCTGTCAAAGGTATTAAAGAAGTAATATCAGACACTAGCATTGAAAAACTCGTAGGATTTAATCGCAACGTCTTTGAAGAAAGAGAAGAAGGTATTTTGGCAACTTTTAGTCCCTTGTTGAATATTAGTGACCTAATTACGGAACTCTTTGATAAGTCATTTACAACAAAAGAAGTACATGAAATGATGACATCAAATCAGAAGTTTGACTTGGTACTGGTTAACGGATTTGTGAATGAGTTTGCTTACGGCTGGATTCACCAACTACAAGCTCCGGTCATAATGATTTCCGCTGGTAGTCCTTTCCCATGGATGCTTCATATGATGGGAAATCCCCTCTCTATGTCCCACATTGACAAGCTGCTTTTTGCCACCAATGACGATGACTGCCTGTCTTTCTTGAAAAGAACCGCCAACACTGCCTTTTTGTTGACCCTGACTTCACTGCGAGAGAACCTTTTCCTCCCTATGGTGGATCGGATTATAAGAACAAGGTTTCCGGAACATCCTGGAATCAAGGAGGTGGAGAAGAACATGAGCTTGGTTCTGGTCAACAGTCACTTCAGCGTCAATGGTCCACGGCCATATTTGCCTTCCTTAGTTGATGTTGGCGGAGCCCATTGCCAGCCAGCCAATCCTCTTCCTGAAGACTTGGAAAATTTTGTGGACGGTTCAGGAGAGCACGGATTCATCTTGTTCAGCTTCGGATCTGTGGTGAAGGCCAGTGATATGCCAGACAAGTATAGAAAGATGTTCCTGCAGGTGTTCTCGAAGCTGCCACAACGAGTTCTGTGGAAGTGGGAAACGGAAAATATGGATGACTTGCCCAAGAATGTCAAACTGAGCAAGTGGCTTCCACAACAGGACTTGCTGGGTGAGTTATGATTTTTGGGTAATTAGATTAATAATGATTAAACGAGTATGATGAATTATGCTGACTCATGTTGCTATTGTAGGACATCCAAAATGCCGCGCCTTCATCACCCATGGAGGAGGGCATAGCACCCAAGAAGCCAATTATCATGGTGTTCCTCTCCTCGGCATTCCATTTTTTGGAGACCAGGATATGAACATGAGGGCAGCTGAGCAAAGTGGTTATGCCATCAAATTGGAACTTAAAAACTTAACTGCGAACCTTCTTCAGGAATCTTTACAGAAGATATTAACTGATCAAAAGTAGGCTAATATATGTTCTATTCTTGATTCAAACTTTTAGGCAATTGTACAACAACAATGATGTTAATTGAGACACTATTCTTTTTCAGGTTTAAAGAAAAGGTACACCACTTATCGACTCTGTTCCGTGATCAACCAAATAAGCCTTTAGATCGAGCTGTGTATTGGGTCGAGTATGTCATCCGTCACAGAGGGGCCCCCCACCTCAAGTCAGAAGCTGCGAATCATCACTGGTCACAAAATCTTTTGGCGGATATTCTTGCTTTCCTTGCTTTTCTTTTCGCAACTGTTGTGTTTGTAGCGGGTCTAATTACTTATTTCATTATCAAGTTGATGTGCAAGATCTTTTGCAGAGGAAAGAAGAAGGCTTCAGATAAAAAGAAAAAGGAATAAACCTTTTGTTGCTATATTATAATAAATCCCTAATGCGTAACAAATGTATTCTACATATTTGATGCATATTTTTGGCAATAAATGGACATGCCATAAAAATTATGCATTTAATGACACTATTCGTTTAAGGACCAATACAGTATATTGATGAATATGAAGAATATGACTGTGGATGGTGGGAAAGTAGGCCTGTTCCAACTCTGTAATATCATAAGCTATTGAAATGTATTACGTCATTTGCGTACAGCAATTATAGGCCTATAGTGTGGTCTAAAATAGAACTTATAACACCATAATCACTCTTCCAGCATTAGCTATCTTCTTTGACTTAGGATAATTATTATTTGCTTCTATTAACACACCTAAAATATACGAAGTTCTATCGTTTACGCTTATTGAAGATTATGATGTCTGAAATATTGGGCAACAATCTATATCTCAATTCAAGTGTTCTTTTTTTCAACAAATCGGTTTATCGCAGTTTCAAAATAGACACGTGTACTTGACATATTGCCAGCGCATATAACGAGCATTGTCTTGGGTCCTTGACCAAGGTGTTATAACACTGCTGAGCAGATAATAGAAATATCTTTTGTAACCTACTAGTCCGGTGGGAAGCCTATAAGGAACAGAAGTAGACAGGAATAATTTCAGGCTAGTACAGTTGTTTAATATCACTGGTTACGTGCATTGGGCCTATTTACACATAAGTTTAAGTGCATGCAATATGTAGCATTAAGGAAATCTTATTTGGTGACTGAAACTGTGGGGTCACATAATTATAATAATAAATGTCATGTAATATTACTTCACTTCTAAATAGTCCACCATGTCATATATACGGCAGTCTTGTGGCATTTTGGGGCGTGACCTCAATAATTGGCCCTGACCTTGGCCTCCATACAAATTCCCTGCATTGGTAGATATGTCCCGACCGCAATATTTATTTAGTTAAAGTAATTGCCATTTTCTGTGCATTTATTTCAGGATGCAGATCACATTGTCAATCAGTCTGGTGTTACTATGTCTCCTGCAAATAACGACGTCAGCAAAGATTCTAGTTCTATTCATTTTTTCTAGCAAGAGTCACACAAACTTTGCAACTCCAATAGTCAACGAATTGGCCAACCGAGGACATGATGTTGTATTTGTTTCTCCTTATGAAGTTTCAGATCCTATAACTAAGGTGAAATATGTGAATTCAGACACCAATTTTGATAATTTCCCACAAACTCTTTCCAACAAATTTGATAAAAAAGAACAAGGATTAATGGCAGATTTTTATCGCGTGCTAAAGGTCAAAAAACTCGTAGAAATAATGTTTGAGAAATCGTTTTCAAACAAAGTAATACAGGCAATGGTGTCTTCTAATGAGACATATGACTTAATTTTAGTAAACGGATTTAGAAACGAGTTTTCTTATGGCTGGATCCACAAGTTGCAGGTACCTGTTGTCATGCTACAGGCCGGAAGTCCATTATCGTGGACCCTAAAAATGACAGGAAATCCTATTACCGTATCGCACTTGGAACGCATGTATTTTAACTCAGAAATGGCCAGAGGATCATTTTATGAGAAAGTGGTCAACACAGCTGTAATGTTAGTTCTCGATGTCATTCGCGAATACCATTACATTCCTATGGTCGATCAGATTGTGAAGTCAAGGTTTTCAAAATTCCCTGGAGTTACAGCTGTAGAAAAGAACATCAGTTTGGTTCTGTCAAATACTCACTTGAGTATCAATGGTCCTCGACCGTATCTTCCTTTGATGGTGGAAGCTGGAGGAGTTCACTGCAGGCCAGCCGGAGATCTTCCTGAAGACCTGGCTCAATTTGTGGAGGGTTCTGGTGTCAATGGATTTATATTGTTCAGCTTCGGATCAGTTGTGAGAGCCAGTCAAATGCCGGAAAATACCAGGGAAATGTTTTTAGATGCCTTCTCGGGACTGCCACAAAGGGTTCTGTGGAAATGGGAAACAGATGAGATGGTGGACGGCTTGCCAAAAAATGTCAAACTAAGCAAGTGGCTACCGCAGCAGGACCTATTGGGTGAGTTGTAATTTATTATGGAATTATGATATGGAAGTTGTAACTGTCAACTATTAAATACGGCCTACAGTAATTTCATTATTTTTAACGACGTAATATTCGCTCATTACAACAGGTCACCCGAAATGCCGGGCATTTATCACTCATGGCGGCCTGTTAAGCACTCAAGAAGCTGTATATCACGGCGTTCCTCTAGTTGGTATACCATTCTTCGGAGACCAGGACGTGAACACAAGAAATGCCGAACAAAGTGGTTATGGTATCAGGCTTGATCTGACGCATTTAACTCCAAATCTCCTTCGCGAGTCACTGGAAAGGATAATTACGCAGCCTAAGTATAGTACATTGCGGCATTGTGGTTCGACATCTTTCTGTCTTAAAATTTGATTACAGATTTAAGACCACAGCGGTTCATCTGTCCACACTTTTCCGTGATCAGCTGAAATCAGCTCTGGATCGATCCGTATATTGGATTGAATACGTCATTCGCCACAAAGGAGCACCCCATTTGAAACCGACATCTGCTCATCATCACTGGTTGCAAAATTTACTGCTGGATGTCCTAGCTTTTATTGCTGTTGTTATTATTGCTACATTTATAGTAATACTTTTAACGTCGTGCCTTATTTTTAAACTACTCTGCAAGATAATGTGTAGGGGAAAAGACAGTGTTGACAACGTTAAGAAAAGGCAATAAAGTAGGATATTATTGATAATGTTGGAGAACTTGTAAATAATGAGAGAAAATGTAGATAGAAGAAAATATTCCTTGTGATTACTTTCACCTCTATGCTTCTGGAATAATAATTAATTTACCTACCTTATTTTCTTAATCCTTACTTATCTTTTAGGCCCGTAAATTTGTACATAATAATTCCCACGTCGCGGTGTTGATTAACTCCAGATTGAGGACAAAATGTTTATTCCAAGGGGGTAATCACTCGACGGAAAAGTGTACACTGGAGTACCAAATTCAAGGAGTACCACGGAGTAATAAAGAGTGAGGTGCCTGAGGAGTGCCAGGGAGTACCACTCCCACACCGGAGTACCGAAGTGATAACCCCCTTGGTTTATTCTGTTCCCAATCCCTGGGTCACCAGCATATTTGAGGGGTCACGAGTAAGCCCGGAAAAGGCAATTAAAATCAAGAAAAAAACAAGGCAAAGTAAGAAAATATCAGGGGGGAAATTCATCTCAAATCCACGTAATAAGCATTGTACCAGGTTGAACACCTTGGTAATAAAAAATTCAGGAAAAAGTTGGGATGGGGTCATACATGTCGGCAGAGGTCGAGGACAAGTTGTCCATATATGGTCGCGACGAAATCAGGTTGGGAATAATGCTGAATAGTGTTGGGACCATGAATGTGGGGGCATTTATCCCCCTTGGCTGATTTGAATGCCGCCTGGTGGCGAGAGTCTTGTAGGCTATATAAGAAAGGGGAGCTTCCGGCCCCAGAAGGAGAGCTCTTCCTTGTCTGGCTGTGGCTAGATCAATACACTGTTTTACCTTACCCAACTGGTTTTACTACCCTGAGCTAGCTTGGCCTAGAGGACCCAGGTCCGGGGTTCCTCACAATAGTAAGGATAAACACGTCGCCCATAGAGTCGTACCATTCTTTATGAGCGGTACTGTATGCCTACACATTTTCCCGGACAATCAAAACAACAAGAACAGTTTGCCTAAACTGGAAAAAATTCTATGTTGTGCAAATGGAAAGGATCACGTCAAGAGGTCCGGAAGTGACCTGGCATCTGCAAAGCGTGTAACACTAACGTTTTTCAGTGTAGGTATACATACACCACAGTGGGCTACATCTTTGAAACAAATAAGTTGACAGCCTGAAGTATAAATAATTAGATTTTTTTATAAGTATCAAGAATTCAGAGTTATCAATCTTAAAGTAACCATGTGGCTTGCTCATTAAAAGAACGTGCTCCTCTCACTATTATTTGCTCATTATCAGCTGTTGCAATGTCTAAAACACAATATTGCTTCAGCTACCTATACTTTCACTAGCAAATAAAATAACAGAGAAGTGTAATGAAGTGCATGGTACTTTAATTTTTCAAGATTACCTGGGTTTAATAGAGGTAATAATAATGTCATACCCTCACCTGCCTCGTATAAAGGTGCACTTTACTAGCATGAATAACTTGGTCATACACGGTGTGTCACCATAAGGAAATGAGAAATATCATCAGACCTCGGATATATCATTAGAGTTGAGTGCATATAAAACTCAACACTAATTGGATTGAAACCATGATTTTATTTTAAACAGTAAACTTGACTTCTCAATAACAGAATCACCATTTTTACTGTTTCTTCTTCTTGTCGTTAGCACTGGTCTTCTTGCCGCACAATATTTTGCAGCAAATCTTAAAAATTAGGAACACAAAAAGAAGCACCACTGTCAGACATGCTGCGAATAGAAATGCAAGGAAAGCAAGAATGTCGATTAGGAGATTTTGCGACCAATGATGCTGAGCAGCTTCAGGTTTCAAGTGAGGTGCTCCTTTGTGACGTATGACGTATTCAACCCAGTACACGGCTCGTTCCAAAGCTGAATCAGGCTGATCCCGGAAGATAGAAGACAAGTAGTTCACCTTGGTTTTGTACCTGTACCAAAAATGAGGTACTTATAACCCAATTCTTTAACAAATTAACCGATACAGACGTGAGCTCAATTCTGACACCTGATATATGCAATGGGCAAATTAATGAACTTACTTGGGATCGTGGATAATCCTTTTCAGTGAGTCAAGAAGATTATCTGCAGTCATGCTCAATAGGTCCAGTTTAATGGCATAACCTCTGTGTTCAGCTTTCTCTATGTTCATACTTTGGTCTCCGAAAAATGGAATACCAATGACAGGAACGCCATGGTAGATAGCTTCTTGAGTGCTCAGAAGACCACCATGAGTAATAAAGGCGCGGCATTTGGGATGTCCTGCGTATTGTTCAATGTAATTAATATTATATACAGCTACCAACATTGATGTCAAACACTCACCCAGAAGGTCCTGCTGTGGGAGCCATTTACTCAGTCTGACATTTGGAGGTACCTTGTCCATTTCCTCAGTTTCCCACTTCCATAACACTCTTTGCGGTAGTTCAGAAAACACTTGCAAAAAGATGTCCTTGTATTCATCTGGCATTTGACTCCCCTGAACTACTGATCCAAAGCTGAACAGGATGAATCCATGTTCTCCAGACCCATCCACAAATTCAGCCAGGTCTTTGGGAAGTGGCTTTGCTGGTTTGCAGTGAGCTCCTCCAGCTTCCACAATAGCCGGTACATAAGGCCGTGGGCCATTGATACTCAAATGAGTGTTGATGATAAGCAAACTAAAGTTCTTTGCCATTTCGTGAACTCCAGGTGAGCCTGGGAATCTCTTTTGCACAATATTATCAAACATAGGATTTAATACGTAATCTCTAAGGACAGATAATGCTAACATTACTGCCACATTCCCGGTTCTTTGCAAAAATGTCATACCAGTTGGTTGGCCAAAAAAAATGTTATCTATATTAGCCATGGTAAAAGGGCTGCCCACAAAATCCAACATGTAAGATATAGGCATTCCAGGGAAGAGCATTACTGTAGGAACTTGCAACTTGTGTAACCAACCATAAGCAAAGTCGTTCGCAAACCCACTAACCATTGCCAAATCAAAATTAGCGTTCGAGTTTATTAACTCCTGGATTTCGGGTGTTTCAAAGACTCGTTCGGAGATTTCCTCCATAGAAGAAAACATGGACAGCATAGGGGCAAGTTGACCCTTCGTGCCTTCTTTTTTCAGTTCGAACATATTAGACCTCATTCCTGAGAAACTTTCCATTGTGGTGTTGACAATAATTTCCCTTATTCCAGGAACTTGCTTGGACTCTTTGAAAGCAGAAACAAACACAATATCATGCCCTCTGCTGGCCAATTCGTTAATGATTGGCTTAGCAAAATTTTTATGGCTTTTGCTTCCAAACAGATATAAAACCAGGATCTTTGCTGGTGATGCTAACTGCAGAAGAGAAACTATGGTTATCAAAAATAATAATGAAGTCGACTTCATTTTTCTGTGAAGTAAAAAGGGTGAATAGTTGCTATTAGTGTGCGCATAAATTAGTTGTATTATATTACAACTACTACCTTAGAATTTGCAAGGGCTTCTCGTTCACAAAATTGGCTCTTGCATTCGGTGAAGATGGCACAACCCTAAAATGAAAACACTCTTTTGTAATAAAGTGAGTGAAAAGCACAGTACAGATACCGATACTGGGGGCGACACGGTGGCCGAGCGGTTAGCGCCGCAGCCTTCCACCTCTAAGGTCCCGAGTTCGATCCCCGGGTCGGACGGAGGATACTTATGTGGATAGAGTTTCGATGGGTTCTCTCCGTGTTCGCGTGGGTTTTCTCGGGGTTCTCCCGTTTCCTCCCACTATCAAAATCCATCACATTACAGGCAAATGATTAAAGTCGGGTTTTCAAAAGATGATCCCCTAAAAGGCCCAAGGGGCCTATCACGGGGTATCCATTATTATTGATACCGGTACTGAAACTGTAAGTGATTTATTTTTACCCAAAAAATCTCATGTGGCTCAGGCGAAACACGTGCAAATGACGCCGTACTACTCTGACTGTACAAGGTCAAATTATACGAAAGATGCTCAATGTCATTCACTTTGAAGATAGCAGGACAACTCGTGACTATACACTGTAATCTGCACATGCATGTTACTCATGTCTGCGTATCTTTGATAATAATCAGTAATCATTCCGGTGGCAAACTTCGACCGTCATCTATACGCAGGGATTTTTTCTAAAAAATTGTACTGCTTAATGACAAAGGCCTCATTTGACGTGGTAATTAGGTCCAAAAGAGTTAACGATATGTCTGAGTGATCAGGAAAAAAAAATTACACTGAACTTTACTGTATGATACGACATTGTAAATGCGGATTTTCTGATCACGGCAAATGGTGTTTACCCTACTTGAGGAATTTGTGAACACTTTCTCAGCCAAAAGAAAGTGAATATTATTTGAATGACTATCTTGTTTTACACTAGTTGGA
The DNA here is from genome assembly GCA_000934665.2 of Catajapyx aquilonaris. NCBI lineage: Eukaryota > Metazoa > Arthropoda > Diplura > Dicellurata > Japygidae > Catajapyx > Catajapyx aquilonaris. The sequence continues at coordinate 11,089 of JYFJ02008020.1, forward strand.
AAAAGTTTACCTTACCCAGGAGAAGCAATCTTTCACACTGATGTTGTTGATTTGCAGATAAGCTATCCAAATTCTTTGCAAGGCCAACAAGAGCGCAGCACCTACCACACGTTCATTATGTAATTTTTGTACACTTGAGTAGCCTATAGTACACGAGGAGATGGACTTTCGGCCAAAGTGAGTGCAACCAACACCTTATACGCACTGGTAGGTCACACAGGCTGCATTGCTCCTAATAGCCTAATATCATGATATTCAATCATGAATAAGCCATGTGCAAAAATCATATCATGAGCTCATAATTCAAATTCCCAATTTACATAAGTAAATTATTACAACTAATGGTGTTAAAGCATGGGGAAAATGGAATGAGGTCTTTGAAAATGGATTATACGTATCAAGCAGGTTTGATGCAAATTTTTTCCATGGCAATTCATTGCATTTCAGAGCATGAATTCAATTTTTCTAATATTAGCAGCTAATACTTTTGATAGCCACTAACAGTCAGCATTGAAACATAACTTAACTGCTTAAAATAAACAGCTTAGTGCTCAAAAGTAGCTCATTTTAACGATAATTCCACAGTGAACACCCTGTGCACAGTATAATAGCCCTACCAGGCAAGTCTCCTAATCACATAATTATTATAGGCGTGAAAGGGCTCTCAAAATGCTTGTTCAATATATAATTATAATAGTACTATATTATCCCTGTAAAAGTAAGGTATATGGCTAATCAACTATTTATCCAGTTTTAACTTAGCAATAATTAGTCCTTGCTGTGATTGTTTTAGAGTGTTCATCATGAAGTTGAATTCACTGATCAGTGTGGTCCTCATTGTCAACCTCTGTGTGGTGACAGTGCAATCAGCAAACATCCTCATGGTGGTGTATTTTGGGTCCAGAAGTGAGATGAGTATATACAATCCCCTGGCACAAGGCCTGGCTGCACGTGGACACAATCTGACATTGGTTACTCCCTTTCCAAAATCGCCTGACTCTCCAGGAATCATAGAGATGAATCCAAAAAGCCTTGTAGCAAAATTAGAAGAAATTTTAAAACGCTATCAGAAGAGGGAGTCTTCCAACATAATTGAAAACATTTTCAATTTCATGGACGACGCCATAGAATTATGCGACACATTTTTGGATAGCCCTGAAATTCACGACCTCATGAAGTCCAAATATGATTTTGTGATGATAGATGGACTGCTTAATGATTGCGTCGTCGGTCTAGCCCATCGTCTCAAGGTACCATTTGGATATTTGCATACCAGTGCATTTTTTGCATGGCATGCCAAATCAACCGGAAATCCTGTGCCATCTTCTATCATTCCATGCGAATTCTTATCGTGGCAAGGTGATATGACATTTTTTAAACGTCTGGCCAGCTTTGTACTAAGTAATGTTGCCGAAATGATTCGATACCACTACGCCTTTCCGAAGCAGGATGCTCTCATGAGACGTTACTTAGGCCAAGACCTGCCTTCTATAGAGGACATGGAGCGTAACATAAGTCTTGTGATAATCAACCAGCATTTTTCATTGGAGTGGCCTCGTGCTTGGATGCCAGGTATGATCGAAGCAGGTGGAATGCATTGCCGTGATCCAAAACCTCTGCCTGACTCCCTCCTGGAATTTGTGGAAGATTCTGAAGGATTCATCTACTTCAGCTTCGGAACAGTTGTGCTTGGTAGTCAAATGGACCCCGCACTGCGAGACACGTTTCTCAATGTCTTCAGCAAACTGAAAGAGAGGGTTCTGTGGAAATGGGAGACGGAGACCATGGAGGGAGTGGAGGTTCCCAAAAATATCAAGCTCAGCAAATGGCTCCCTCAACAGGACATTTTAGGTATAGGTATAGAGAGGGCTCTTTTTTCACGTTAACGTATAACTTTTCTCTGTTTAGGGCACCCAAAATGCCGTTTGTTCATCACTCATGGAGGTCTGTTAGGCCAACAGGAAGCCATATTTCATGGTGTACCTATGTTGGCGATGCCTTTCTTTGGTGACCAAGACTCCAACGCAGTAAGAGCTGAGGACCGAGGGTATGCCCTCAAGATGGAAGTGACACAAGTGACCTCTGAGAGCCTCTACTCTACTATTAACCGTCTTCTGAATGAGCCACAGTTGAGTCGTTTCCCATCTTTATTTTAATTGATAGAGTATTGACATATTTTTTAATTCTTCTCGTTTTGCATCGCCTGAAGTGTTCGTGACGTGTACGACATAGTATACGCCTGTGTCGAAATTGGAAAGTACAGTAATTATGTTGTTCAGAAATACCGAGCATACGGACCTGGGCAGTATACAAGTAGCTACTAAGTTCATTTTTTAAAGCTATAAAATCATAAATGTCTAAAAAATATATTGAAATTCGCTTTGTGGATCACAAGCCGCCTCACGCTCCTAGTACAGACTTAGTAGAAATCAGAAAACACACCCCTGATACTCAAATACACCCGCAACTTTCCAACAAGTTGCATTAATGTTGGCTGGTTCCATTTCAATCCAGACGGTGGGTGCCCAGTCATGGTCTTCGATTTTTTTAAAAAAAATATATGTGAAACCCACATCCAATTGAACCCTTATG
>JYFJ02008021.1:0-13675 GCA_000934665.2 Catajapyx aquilonaris
CCCCACCCCCTTAAATCTGCCATGACAATGTGGCAGAATGAAATTTCAGATAATTGATCATACTTCGCTTCAGAAATTAATGTACCCACATCATATCCTATCTCCCGGAATTAATTCCTGGGTCCACGAATGAGCCTGTGGGAAAACTCATTATTGGGGAAGAAGGTAAGGGAGGTTCATTTGGGCTGTTTCACAAATTCAGATGTCAGGAAGATAGTGGGAAATGAGTGCCAGCCCATCAGGGAAAGCATCACAGAGTGTACCGTCCCCAACTCAATTGTGACTCCTTTTCTGGTGGTTTCTGGCCTGCTTCTTGCCTGTCCAAAGTCTATTGCACTGGGCTTCTCTCATCCCACCCTGCTTGTTCGCCACCCACTAATAAAATGTGGAATTTGTGGAACAGTATTTAGGGTGACACGGGGGGTTTCAATAGAGTGATGCATATTTATGTTGTTATCACATATGTGAAACAACAATGACGTAATAATTATGCAAGCCAAGCAGAGTTATAACATAATGACTTATTGCTACTTTATCATTAGTTCTTTAATTACTCTTGTTGAGCATGTGGGTTGGCATGTTGGTGTAGTGGTTAGGAGCCTTCCGCCTCTGACATCCTAAGTTCATTACCTAGATTGGATGGAGGATTTTTTTCAGGTGGAAGATGAAAAAGGGTTCTAGGTTCATGGTGTTCTTCCTGTTTCCTCCCACAATTAAAATGCATCTGCAGTGCAGTTTTAACTCAGTCATGTGTTGAAAAGATTACCATATCATGAAAAGATATAGGCATACATGAAGTAACGAATTACTATTGTTGTTGAGTATTTTCAGTTTAACTTTCCCCAAGACATTCCGAATTTAAGTCACCTGACTCAGATATTTTTTTAAATGTGATTTCCACATTCAAACACTTTAAAATCTTTTGCAAGATGATTTCGTTGCATCTGAAATTTTTATCATTTTTCTTTCTAGCTCGGGTGGTCAGGGTTCAAAACGGCCTGCATGGCGCCCTTAGCTCAACAAAAGTAAGTTGTAACTGGGAACATGCTTAAGTTATGGTTAGTATTATCTCACAGCAAATGAAGCCCATCTTTTCTAGGTTCCTCAAGGTTCCTGCTAAAGTGGATAGTGGAAAATTTGCGAAGAAGCAGTAGGAATGATTGACCCTGGAAATTTTTTAGCATAGTCACATTGACATGGGTGAATTTAATAAAAAATATATATTTGGCAGTGGGTAATGGATTGTTTATATCATGAATCTTTTAGTAGCTTTGATTATGTTTCACAGTAATAATTAAAACCAGGATTTTGATCATCCAAATATCCTTGAAGTTGTCATTCAAAAATGCCCAAGTGATCTCAATTATGAACGAAAAGATGATAACAGAGGGAAAATTTGTAGGCGGCCTTGAACCCCTCGAAATTTTGGTACAAAAGGTGGATTCAGGAAGAAAAGTGAAGCTGGAAGGTGTGGGAATGAATGGTTTCACAGAGTGTAATACTCATCAGTCAATATTTTACTTCCTTTGTTTTACTTTTCAATGAAATATTTATCACAATTGATGCGTTTTTGCATTGTGGGTGATACTGCAATTGGAAAATCCTTCGCAAAAGAACTCCCATGCCACCAATCTGTAAGCTTCATTTTGATGCATTCTGGCTGACTTAAGTGGTGTAATGGTGCAAACTTGGGAGGCGAAAGTTAGTGTCGTTTTGATCCTGAAAGTAATCAGGAAAGCATGACATGGCATCACACAACATCACTCAATGTGATGATGTCCAATACATAGTGTCTGCAGGACCTTGATGTTCACAAATCACTGGAATGGAAGAAATATTAAATTTATCCTATGTTGTGATTGTTGGCTGGCTCCCCCAGAATCTATCAGGCCCTGGTTGTCCTTGTTTTATACCAGTAGACTGCTATTGTCAGGTTCCAGCCAAGTTTTGTGGAGGTTAATATTAATAATTGTGGTAATTTCAAAAGGCTACATGATTGGGAATTGGGACTTAGGTGTTTATTGGGACTTGAGCATCACATTTCATGTTCTGAAAAGATACATTTTAAATGATGGAGGCAGTTTATATCCCACAACTTGAGAAAGAAGTAGAATTTAATAGATCTTGATTTGAGGTAGGTGTTATTCCCCCAGTAAAATTATTTTTGGATATCACTGCACCATTGCTTTAGAGGTTTAGAGGAAGAATTAACTGACTCAGGAGATGATGGCAATGCTTTGTCCAGGCATAGACATGTTGTCGAGACTAGCCCACTTCTTGAACCTGTGCGACTTCTGAGTTCGGTCGTAGAAAATCTTGTCTTCAGTCATGCGTGACATAGCTTCCAGCTTCCATGCCCTCTCTTTGCTGAGGGGTTCTGCTGGGAAGGTGAGGTTGTTGGCCTCAGCCAGTGTGCGAAGGTCAAAGTAGTATTTGGCATATACACTTGAGGGTACACTGAGGTTGAAATGCAGCATTTTGAGGCACTGACGCTCAAGTTCATTCCTGAGATAAATTATGAACTGAAGGAACTGATGTGATGAATGAAGCATAAAAACTCACATGTCTTTTAAAGTGATATCCTTCAGTAAGTGGCAATAATCCACATTCCAGACAGCTTGGTCATCCCAAACTTTGGATGCCAATAGATTCGCACCTAACACTATGCGCTTCCAGTTTGTAGGCATAATGTCAATCTCAGCACAAGTCAACAGCCTGAAAAAATTTTAAAAATTCATACACAGGAAAAGAATTTAAATTTGAAATATTACCTTTCCAGGTACACAAGAGTGATTATGGCACATTCAGCTGTGAGTTGGGCTGTATAAAATAGGGTACAAACAAATTTGTATATCTGGCGATGTTCTGGATTGTGTTTATCATAGTCACTTGAATCTCCTCTCTGTAACATAGAGAAACAACTACTGTTTTCCTTTTTTAAAATTATTCCGGAAATATTATGTCTTAGGAAGACACTGACTGCAAGTATTATTGGATGCGCCTTGTCATCAAAGATGTCCATGTGTCTATTGGATGTCCTGTTTCTGATGTGGTAGTAAATGGCCATGGCCACACTTTTCAGGGTGGCCTTGAAGTTGGGCTTAGAAACTGTGCTGTCATCCATAAATATTGTGGAGCAAGAGCTACTCTTCTTTATCCTGTGGTTGTTATGCACCTGCAAATCAACAGATGTTTGCATGATTTACATGCACTGTAGGACCATACATAGCCATGTGTGTGTCTAGGAGATTATCACATCAGGATTCACCTGTGGTATATTTTTATCCTATAAAACTGGATGAATTGGGACAAAAATGTACAAAAACATTATTGGCATTAAAAAAGGAGATGTCCAAGTCACGTGTTTGCAGCAGCGAAGGGAATTTCTTTGCCTATGACTTACCGTAGGTATTGCTCAAGAATTATTTATATTTATATTGTGAGAAGGCTTATTGTGGAAGAATCCTGACGAACAGAAGCCAACTGCTAAATGAGACTAAGAAAGTAACAAGTAACTCTAAGAGACAAGTTTATCTGGGTTTAGACCTTCAGCATGAAGATCTAAAATCCCCCATTATCTTAAACTGGAATTTCCTAATGCATCAACAAATGAATGACCTATTCAGGGCTTCAGTAGTTTATCATCAGAATTATGTGCATTAGTTTTATAGTGTGAGCCTATGTGATTATAACAGCATGAAAACATACCTGCGACTGGCTTTGGCTCCTCTTCTGTACCACATCATCTGAAAGACACTAGGCAGTTTAAATGTAAGCTGCACAAGCAGAGGAATTTTGATGTTAAGAGTGATGACGCGACAATATGGGGGCGACAATATGCAGCCTACGATTATGGTATGCAGAATGCATTACGCATGTGAATAAACTCACTCTGAGCACCGGTAGTAAATTTTGAGAGCTTCATAAAGATGGTTTCTGCCTTTGGATGTAGAGATGGATCACTCTCCTGGTCCTTTGGCTCCCTCTCACTAATGTGCAGCAAGCTCCCAGTGCTTTCCGTTCTGTCTGCAACCCATCAAGCACAATTTGGTGGAAAGAAGAAAACACCCAAGTACATGCATGCACTGATCACACACTCCATCATCCAGCATAAGCATCACCATAGGGTATGTAAATGTTACAAAATCATTTCATTATGGCAACATTTTAGAGACATGATGAAGTTGTCTAATCTTACGCCTCATACTCGAGTGAGCACAGCAGCTGCTTGCATTCCCCATTTTGAATCCTGCCTGCTTCTTCTCCCCCACTCAACTCGAGGATATTTCCCCCCCTTCACACTGGTACTAAAATCGACAAGTGCAAGCATATTTTATGAGGCAGTAAGAAAGGCTAGGTTCCATGCCTCATGAAGCAGATGTAAGTGCACTTGCAACATCTGTGGACGTTTCTTGGAAGTAACATTCTCCATATGTATGTAAAAATGGGACAAAGTACTCTACCATAACAACTGCCATCACACTTCGGCACAAGTATGGGCCGGACACATGAACTTCCTACCTGCTCCCTGCACAATGGCCATCCTTACTAGCAATTTGGGGAAGGTCACATTTTTAATTGACATGTTCATTAGGACTTACGAGTACTCATTGGTTCAGGTCAGAGCTGCAGGGCTTCTCTGTGAACTTTATTCATGAATTTATGCTGCAGGAGATCATCAAATTAAAGAAGTTAGAGCAAGAATAAACATACATTTTTTGTCACGTAATAGTGGTCTGTGACTGTTGCTCCATCACTTACAGTTAGTAGTAAAGTTACAGGGGGTAACGAGATTTTAAAAATATATGCATTGGTCAGGTCTATTATATATTTTTTATTCTTATTGCATTACGGTGCTATCATTGAAAATCAGTACAGTAACAAAAATTTTCTTCACATCTTTCATTGAGACATAATATATGTTGCAGATTTAATTACACCTTTATGTACAAGATGTGGGGATTGTTTACAAAAATGGGGAGGACAAAGATGTGGGCAGTTGCATCCACAAAAGTTTAAAATTTAATTTTAGTGGCTCGAATCTGCTCAACAATGTCTTACTTCATTATTTATGAACTTGCCTTACGCTCTATTTTGATATCACAGTATAAGTGGCTATACATAATAATTATACTGTGAGTTGTATCTTCTCAAGATCACAACACAAAAAAACAATAAAAAAACAGAGCTTCAGGAACTTCCCCTTGGGATGGCAAACAAAATCAAATGCCTGACTTCTCAAGGTGCCAATTAAACCATGTTCATGTGGTTTATGAAAGCCACGATGTTTCATCGCAATATATTTCATATGTTTACACAAACATTCTGGCTTAATGGTGCAAGAGATGCTCATCATTTGCTACTTGTTCACTAGCCAGTGTGTCCGCTTAGCGAAGAGTTCACCAAGGACCCCTCTTGTTTTACTGTTTCCCCATTGAGGTCTTAATGCCACCACTTATTAATACTTTCCTGTGCATCCTCTCAACACATTCAGCATGACTGGCTGCCATCGAAAGTGACAGTCAACTCTGAACCTAGTTTACACCATCACCACCATCTATCCCACCACCTGTTACTTTGGTGTCCAGATGCATTAATCATGCTGAGCAGAGTTCAGTGCCTATGTAGCCAGGGTTAGAAGTTAAATGGCTGTTTGAGAAATCGGGCATCATATTAAATTACAGAATGGCAGTTTAAAAAGATCTGTGCCCTGTTTTTCTACGTTTGGAATGGAAATGTAATTGAATTAAAATATTTACACAATATAATTGCAAAGGGCGCCTGGACTCCTTTCCTAGATTTTGTATAGCTGAAATAACTTAGCAATAGCATATCTGGTATATATTATGTATGATTAACCATGATGTGATCATCTTCTCATAATTCAATCAAAGCAAAAAAGACCAAGGTGGCATTACTTTAGTAGTAATTTTACAAAAAAACAAAAAAAAAAACATTATTCACATGACAATAATAATGTGACCATTGTTGGAAAAACTGGGATAGTGAACTCAATTAGTTTGTAACTTGGAGAACATTTAAAAATCATTAATGGAAGTTAATTTTGGACAATATATTATCAAGTTTTATCTTCAACTATTTTAATTACAATTGTAAACTTCGTGATTCTGGCAAACTCTAACACCTGCGTGACATGTGTTATTCTAAAATAGTATTTGCCACAAGTTTTCCCTACAACTGATGGCACGCTTACCATTAAGGCATTTTCTTTCAACAGTTTACTATTTCTTTCCTGATGGGAAGTCTAGCAGGTGATGAGTATCCCTCCTCCTCTTCATGAGCAGGCTTTTACCATGTTGTACCTGTCGTTTAAAATGGCTATCACTTGAAACCAGTTTTCGGGAAGGAATGCCAAATGTCTCCAAGGATTTCTTCTTTCCCTTTTTTCTACTTGCTTTTCATTTCAATATTTTAATGAGGAGGACACAAAGAGGAGGGAAAATGTTGAGCACTTGTTCTATTCAAAGCATTTTGTGTTGAGTGTCTGTGTGGGTGTGTGTGTGGCAAAGTCTTTATTAAGCAAATAATCATCTAATTGTTATCAATAACTGTTTTCCTTAGGAAGTACTAAGTGGAAGAGACTAGCATTTTTTTGTGTCAAGATAAATCAAAATATTTTAAACCCTACTCTCAACTGTGGCACATTTTTGATAGGGAAACATTAAAATTTTGAAAAAAGATCACCACAATTTCTCAAAACTAGTATAACACTTTTCAAAACATGGTGAATTTTTACATTTTTGACTGACTGAGAAGCCGCAATCACTTGTGCTATTTAAGCGCAACCTTGATAAGCCCCTTACGTTATCTCATGGAAGATAATAAATATGATGGGAGGCTCAAACGCTTCTTCAAGTATATCTTGACCCACTAAACACTGGCGAGGACATATTTTGTTGTTGCAATCTGGGGAAATAATGCAGTCTTTGACTCTAAAGTCAAAAAATTTACCGTGCAAAATGCATTTCACTGCCAATGCAATTGTAGTTTTGCAAGGCAGGGAAAATAATTTACATGGCTTCGTATTCAGCAAGACACTAGCTGTCGTAATATGTAGATTCTGCCTGTGTAAATATTGTCTTAAAGGAAATGGCTAGGTGTCGTAATGTTGGATGACACTGGAAAAAAAGTCATATTTATAGATATATATGTATAATGTGTACGTATATATAAAAAAGAGGGTCTCTGATTAGCATGTATCACATGTACTGGAGTTCCCACTTCACTCAGCACAATACTTCCATAACTTCAAAAAAAATTCATGATCCAACTTCACAAAAAAAAATGATGGGATCAAATTGCTAATGAAGCACAGGTATGTAAAAAAACAATGTGCATGTTTTTGTCCACCATGATGTGAAACTCACAGAATCAAGAGATGATGGCAACACTGCGCCTGGGCATGGACAGGTTGTCAAGACTGGACCACTTCTTGAAGCCATGCGACCTGAAGGAGAGGTCGTATGTTACCTTGTCTTCACATACACGTGACATGGCCTCTAACTTCTGGGCCCTCTCCTTACTAAGGGGCTCTGCTGGGAAAGTGAGGTCGTTGGCTTCAGCCAGGGTGCGTAGATCAAAGTAGTACTTGGCATACACACTTGAGGGAACATTTATATTAAACTGCAGCATCTCAAGGAATTGGCGCTCTAATTCATTCCTGTAGGATAGAAAAACACAACATATAAATATTTTTATCTGCCATTATTAAATTAATTAGCTTAGCACTTATCTGATCCAAACCCCAACCTGAATCCTGAGGGCAAGGCATTGTGGTACAGACCAATTCCCTATTGGTGTAATTTTCATTTCTAATACGTACAATATTGCAATATGACATTTGAGAGCCAAAGAAACAAATGTAATGTGAGCAGTTCATAACCACAAGTGTTGAATATGACAGACAGAGTCAAAATACACACACACACACCAGTAATTATTAATCACATTTTTCTAAAAGGTACGTCGAGTAATGTAAGTGACTGCTTTTCATTCCTGTTTGGCACAAATAATAAAAGTGGCTTTCTTGCCCCCAGACACAGGTATGACTTTCATTACTTTTGAACAACTTGTGCAATTGCCAAAAAATACACATAAATGTCATTGGTTATTCTGACAAGAATCCTTCTGACAAACTGGCAATCCCTAAAGCTACTTTTGCAATGTAGCTTTCAATCTCAACCTTCATTTACAAATGAAGGATTTAAATGCCCATCCTCATGGTTGAGGAATTGATTTTACATTAATGCATCATGGCAAGGTTTTTATATCGTCTGAGGTCATCCTATCATCATAATAAATTATCATAGCATTAAGTAAAATGTGGCAAAAGCAAGAGGATAGGATGAACAGGGTACTGAGGTACTTTGTTGTTCCTGTACAGGAACACCCATGTACTATATCGCCCAAAAAGATAAGACGATTTTGCATTTGACTCAAGTGCAACTTGCACTTGAATCAAATGCCAATCGTCTCTATCTTTTTGAGCGATATACGAGGTGCAGTCAAAAATTACTTGCGCGTATTTTTTTTTAGCCATTGCGCATGACATTTACATATTTGCACTTCAAGGAACATGAAATCCAGCCCATGTGGGATTTTTTGATAAAGGTTTCAAATTTCGCACTGACCGGACGCCTGTTTCGCAGCCCTGCAAACAGAGGGCCTTACCGACACTAGCAAAATGGCGGACTTCAGCAAAGCCGGTCAGCATGTTGTGGTGCGATTTCTTTTTCATTTTGGACTTTGGACATCTTCAGATGATCGTGCATAATGGTATGAACAGAACCATGCGAAATGTTCATGACATTGGCTAAAGCGTCCACAGTGATCCGCCTGTCGCCCATGACAAGTTCCTCCACACGGCTGACAGTGGCGTCGTTTGTGGCGGTCAACGGGCGGCCAGCCCCTGAGGAATGCGTCACACTTGTACGCCCTTCCTTGAACTCCTTCACCCACCGCTGGATCGTCCGTAAGGGCATGACGGAGTTCCCACATATGGCCTGCATGTCTTTAAGGATCACAGGAGCACTTTTCCTTTGCAGAAAAAGAAATCGCACCACAACACACTGATCGGCTTTGCTGAAGTCCGCCATTTTGCTAGTGTCGGTAAGGCCCTCTGTTTGCAGGGCTGCGAAACAGGCGTCCGGTCAGTGCGAAATTTGAAACCTTTATCAAAAAATCCCACATGGGCTGGATTTCATATTCCTTGAAGTGCAAATATGTAAATGTCATGCGCAATGGCTAAAAAAAAATACGCGCAAGTAATTTTTGACTGCACCTCGTAGTACTATCAGTCCAACAAGAATTGTCGCAGCGGCAGCGCACGAACTACAATCTACTAGCACAGGTATACGAGAGACTGTAGTTCGTGCGCTGCCGCTTGCGACAATTCTTGTTGGACACCAGGTACCTCAAGTGAGGGAGGGAGCTGCATGGGAGTGTGTAGTCCAGCCCCTAGACACTTCTATCCCAGCGCAATAGAAAAGGCTGATCCGTTATTCCTTCCCGCAGCGGCGCTAGTAAAAACAATGGAATCTCGCTGTGCGTGTCGTTCATTCGCCATAACAAACTAGTGACCCTGTCGGTACAACTCATGCTACCAATAGCGTATACCAAGATGGCCGCAATATGGAGATGTTCACGATCCAGTTCACATCATGGCGACCTCCAGTCAGCGCCACGGCGGGATTGAGTAACGGATCGCAAGATGGCGGGGAGTTTCCCGACCTATCCTTCTAAGACCGTGGTGTAGTCTAAAGTAAAGTCCTTTCCCCTCTGGGGTCTAAAACTCCAAAGGGGGAGGTGTCTCACACCATAGAGCTAATCGATAAATAAATATGTTACCACCTCCATAAAACACTACTCACATGTCTTCCACTGTGATATCCTTTAGTATCTGACAATAATCAACATTCCAAACAGCTTGGTCATCCCAAACTTTGGATGCCAATAGGATGGCACCCAACACTATCCGTTTCCAGTTGGCTGGTGTTATGTCAATCTCAGCATATGTTAAAAGCCTTGAGAACAAATGCATAATAAGAAATTTGCATAAAAATGGTGCAATTAAGTTGAACTCACCTTTCCAAGTAGACAAGTGTTATTATGGCACATTCAGCAGTCAGTTGGGCTGCATTGAAGAGTGTGCGAACAAATTTGTAGATCTGGCGATGTTCCGGATTGTGTTTATCATAGTCATTTGAAGCTCCATCTTTCTGCAAGAGTTGTGACATGCAAATGTGACTCTATCTTATTAAGATTAAGATATTTCAGGCCTTTGCTTATTAATACACGATGCACTTACTGTAAGTGGATGCATCTTTTCATCAAAGATGTCCATGTATCTGTTGGAAGTCCGATTCCTGATGTGGTAGTATATAGCCAGGGCTACACATTTGATTGTATTTTTCAAATTGGGCTGGGAAACTGTGCTGTCATCCAAAAATATGGTGGAGCAAGAGCTGCTCTTTTTTATCATGCGAACATCATACAGCTGTCAAGAGAGTCAGTGTTAAGAGTAATTTATAACCAGGATAACACTATCACCTCAAAAAAAGGTCAACAATACCCTGCAATTTTAATACGTACATGATTTTGACTCTTCTTGCGTATCATCCCATCTGTAATATGCCAAAAATATATTGTGTGAACATCTTACACATTAGTATAAAATAATATAACAAGTTTAAAAAGCAAGCATAACCTACCAACCACAAATAATAGTCATGTGACATTGAACATATCAAATTTTATCATGTCAAATCTTCCCATGAAAATTGGACAAGTGAATCAAAAATCATAAAGAATGATAAATCACATCCAGTTTTATAATTCATAACATGACGTCTATTTTCAACTCACTCTGAATGGCATATTTGGACCTCTCCATGAAGATAGTCCCTGCCTTTGGATGTAGAGAGGGGTCTGTTTCCCAGTCCTCAGGCTCCCTCTCACTGATGTGCTGCAAGTTCCCTGTGCTCTCATCCCTGTCATCCCCGCCCACTTGGTCATAAGGATCATCTATCCCTGGCTTCCTCTCTGACCGAGGGCTTGAGTATGCACAGCAGCTGCTCGCATTCCCCATCTCGCATCCTGCCTACTCACTCACTCTACAGCCACGTGTTCACACCTTTGATTCACACACTCACACTGGCACTGAAAGGCAAGGGAAAGCAACTTTATGAGTGAGATCCGGATAAAGGTGTCATAAAACCAGATACAGCATAAGCAAACAGCCAAATGACACTGTTCATAAAGGTGTTGTTCAACATTTTACAGTGCAGGCTTCACTGAAATAAAATAATATACACAATTCTAAATATCCACTTAGGAAAAACATTTACATGTGCCAGAGGTCTTCATTCAGTTTTCTATGGAACCCCCAGGGTCCTGCAGGCCTATTGAAAGGGTTTCATGAAGGGTAATAAATTATAAGAGATATGATGCTGTTATTAGGTGTCATAAAATTGGGCAACATTGTGCAGGGTTCTGGAAAAGTTCGCATACGCAAAAGGGGTTCTGCAACATGAAAAAGGTTGTAAACTTATGACAACGGGTATCCTGCTGCTCTTGTGATAAGTGAGTCAAGTTGTCATCCTGACTCACAGATTTATGTATTGACTTCCATTCACAGTGCAACCTGTCTCAGGATCTCACACGGGAGTGCCAGCTAGACTCAAGAGCTTATATTGCTAGATGTAATAATGTAGTATTGTCATTTTTTTTGTTTCAACAATTACAAATGCTGAACTGAGTATGATTATTGAACAGTTTTATTGTGCTTTTGACACCAACAAAAATAAGTAACACTGGCCTTATAATACCTTGCCTTCAGCAAGACAGTAAAATCAGAAACTTCAATTTTCCAGTTCCAAAGCATCACAATTTTTGGAAAACACCTTTGTATCACAATTTCCATCAAGGAAACTAGAGATTTTAGCAACAGCAAATCAAGTATGTTTTGCGAGACAAAACATGTTACAAGGATTCATGAACATGGTTGAGGAATGATTTCCAAGTTTGTTTAGAATACAAGGCCTGTACATATTTGCATACCATGCTTGGCTAGGTATAGCTACCTGCATCATAAATGGGCATAGCATAAAGAATTGCTATTGCCTCATGCTGGCATATATTTTCCAATTAACATGGATTTTGATACTTTCACTATTCACAAAACTATATATCTGGTGTGTTCTTTTACATCTTGATTAACCTGACACTTTCTTCAAGATAACAAGACTACAAATCTTATCTTGGACATCTTAACATCCACATTATTGTCTTGCATGGTAGGAATGGTGTTGTAGGTTGGTCGACTTTGACAAGTAAACAGAGCAAGACTGATTACATCTCCCAAGTCTCCAGTTTACTTCATTTAGCTGCAGCCATGCACCTGTCCCAACTAGAGCATATCTATTGCAGTTTTCATTTACATCATCTTCAACCGTAGGCATGCCCCTGCACCTTGCATGCCAGGCAGAATAACTGACTAAATAATCCACCATGCACCAACCCCTGTCACCCTGTTCTCCAGCATCACCCTCATGACAGCTGCAGCACCCTGTACCACCCTCCCAGCCACCACCCACACCCACTGTCCCATTCCAAGTGACAGATCCCGAATGACAAAACGCCCGTTCGATCAACCCTAGGCCTAGTAGGGGGGAGACAAGAAAAAGGAAGAGGGGGTTTTCTCTTACGTGTAATAAGGGCACAGCGTGTCCCTCCTGCCCCTTGCCTCAGCTCCTTCCATCCCGTCCCATTCCAAGATCCGCACCCTTCCAGACCAGCCGGGGCCGCACCAGGGGAAGGGCAGACTGGGGGCCACGCGGAAGGGAAACTACTACACACCTACTACCCTCCTCCTCCTACCAAATCCGACATGTTGCCGGCTAAGGTTGGTAACGCCGCGTACAAAAAATGTTACTCCAGAGAGGATTTGCTCCCAATGTGCCTCCCCCTCCCTCTCTCCTCTCCTCCCTCCCAGGACTCCCACTTTCGTCAGGACCCCACAATATCATAGGGTCGGGTTTGCTTGCCGTATGGTTATTAACACAGGCACATTTGGATTTATGGAATAAAATGGGGCGGCCAGTCGTGGTTAAAAACATACACGCAATTAGGGTTGAAGTGAGTGTTGCCAACAGGAGTATCGATATTTGGCGATACGACTGAGATATGTTATGTACCGAATCATGCGCTTGTATGAGAGGATTTAAAGAAAATAATGTTGCAGACAGACAGGTCCGATGTACGTGAAGAATGGGACCGTATTTACACATCGGATAAAGTTAACGTTTCGAGTAAATTGGACAGAATCTTGCGCAATATCGTGACCACATCGTGACCGGATCGTGACTGTTTAGTCAATACGGGTGCGTTCGGTACTTTGACACCGTATGTTCCCGGCTGCATGTTCCGCAGCTATTTACACTCGTTGCTACTGACAATGGGCCGTCGCCATTTCCAAGTGAACATGTTAATTTATGCCAGTATTTGTCCCACGCGACGAATACAAGACGAAAATCTGCATATTGATGAACCTTTGTCACCTTTGGGCTGACGTCATACGCTGCAAGGTTAGAACGCGCCATGTAATTCCCCACCCTTTACCCCCACCTCCCCCCTTTCCTTCGATCCCCCCTCTCCC
>JYFJ02008022.1:0-13687 GCA_000934665.2 Catajapyx aquilonaris
CGGCCACACCGGCGGTGCGAACACAACGCTGCACCCGTCCCTCGGCCCAACTTGCCCTCCGCGAGTGGGAAAAATCGTCGTGACCGTGCGCCCTTAAGACTTCCATTGCCTTTAGGAAATTTACACACCATAAGCATATCACATTGATCTTAATGTCACCAAACTTCACGCCATAATTGTACAATTGTTGGACTCTTGCAAACAGGGTGAACTGGATTGTAAAGTGTGGAACATACAGTGCATTGAATACAATATTACATTAACTCCACTTCAGGTTAGGATTAGTCATGCATTCATTCATTCCTCTGCAGCATGAATCCCATAACTCCAGCAAAGCCCAGGTAAAACACCAGCCCTCTCAAATGACCAACACAATTAATCCTTGGATGACTGGTCAAGTACTCACAGGACATGTTAGGATTCAACTTACCAAAAATGGTATTTGTTGGATTCATGGCCACTTGGTTCTTGGCAGCGTCTCCAATGAGGCGCTCTGTGTCAGTGAAGGCCACATAGCTTGGGGTTGTCCTGTTGCCTTGGTCATTGGCAATGATTTCAACCTTCCCATGCTGGAAGACTCCCACACAGGAATAGGTCGTCCCAAGGTCGATTCCGACAGCAGGTGCTTTTGCCATGTTGTCCTAAAAGAACAGAAATTATTTTACTACATTACCATCAAACCACAAAAATTATGGAATCTACTGTTCAGTAGCTGGGTAGGTGCTGCCAAGCTGAAGCCATTCAGTGAATGTACATAACTCACATGAGCCAACCTCCACATTTTGTTAAGTCAAAACCCAAAGTGTTCTGAAAATGTAACTTCCCTCAGCTGCATTCCCCACCCCTCATTGTAACAGATGGCAAGGCAATGATTGCCTCAGAACATCTTTCTCCACCTCCCTTCCTTGCCTTCCTCAACCTCCAACCAAGGGTGTGTCACTCATAGACATTTGGTCAGCACTCCATAGTTTCTCCTTTCGCTTGGCCTTTAAACAGCAATCAGTGTCGAGCAACAATAGTGTGGAGGAGGAACATTAAAACTTTCCAGCACATCTTCCTGATCACCACCTGGCAACAATGTTCACACATGCCTACTCTCTCCTTTCGCCTTTAACACTGGCTGATTCTTTTAACTCGTAGGCATGGCCAAATTAATATTTGGCAGGCCTCAGCCAGCATCATACTTCTGTAGCCATGGCTACCAACCTCAGCCAGTGAGCATGGATGGCACTGACAAGGGACCGACCAAGGTCGGTCTCCTCCGATTTGGTTGGAACTCGCTTGAGAGGTCACTCATGTGCGATAGACACGTGGTGAAAGTCCTAGATGACACTGTCCAGCCGTTTCCGAGATATGAGCACAAAAATATCAGAATATTGGCTGCGCGTACCGACCGGTGCTGCCCGGCAAAGCCCTTCCCCTATACGCGCGGACAATATTTGGATGTTCCTGTCACTCATATCTCTGAAACGGCTGGACAGTGTCATCTAGGACTTTCACCACAGTGTCTATCGCATATGAGTGACCGCTCAAGCGAGTTGCAACCAAATCGGACGCAACCTACGTTGGTCGTTCCCTTGTGAGTGTCAGAAAATTCAGTGGTCAATCAGCTTTTAATTATTATTGCAAGCATACATGGCCCCATACCCATGTTTAAGTACAATCACATCAGTGAGAAGAAAATTGCTACATAAATGGACTAATTCATCTGCCAGTAACCTTGCCATCACACCTCCAGATTCTGCTGCATGCACAGTTCTGGTCATATATCGCTTCTTCTTTCCCCCACCCCCACCCCCCACCCCCAATACGATCCGGTAGTTCAATATAAAAGTCTCTGTCCACAGCGCAGGCGCATGCCCACAGGGATGTTGTGGTTGGGGTGGCCACTCACGAACGGCTGAACCAATCCGAACCATTCTTTCCACTGCAGCTGGGTCCGGTAGGAATTTACAGATCCCCCCCAGTAAGCCACCTGAACCACAACATGCCTGTGGGGCCACGCCAGCGCCAATTTCAGGCTGGGGGAGACTTATGTTCGACAACAGTCACCATAGGTGTAGATAAGAGTTGCGGGGGCTGGTCGATGCACATGGCAATGCTGCTATTTTCTGAGCCACAGTTATCAGGGTGGGCACTCTGAAGTGGCGTAGAATTCAGATAAGGTGTGATGGGGGTGTGCCTTTGCACCAATAGCAGCGTATTCAAAATTATCATGTAACTTACTTGTTCCAGCCTCCCTGTCATGTTTTATTTTTTAAATCTCATGGTCTGTCATTGTTCCAAATTAATTACTGTTTCCCACTTTTCTCCATGTAGAGAACAGGATAGTTTCCAGGATCGATTTTGTTTTGTGCATGATAATTTT
Source organism: Catajapyx aquilonaris (assembly GCA_000934665.2). Lineage (NCBI taxonomy): Eukaryota > Metazoa > Arthropoda > Diplura > Dicellurata > Japygidae > Catajapyx > Catajapyx aquilonaris. The sequence continues at coordinate 2,369 of JYFJ02008022.1, forward strand.
TATTGCAATGTTATTCCTATTACATGAAAAAGTTAAGCTGGGTATCCAAGTAAAAGTTTCTCATGCCAGTCGGCCTGAGTCCTCTTGCGTGAGAAAACTTGTCCATCGAGATAGACTGTCACCTCAGAAAGGGGATTAAAATTGACAATTTTCTTCTCCTCTTTCCTATGATCCGGGCATGCACAGTTGGCTCCTCTTGCACCAGAAAACTAACGTGGATACCCTGCTTTAAACTCACAAGGGAAGGTCACAGGGTGATAATGGCGGATCTTGATGAAATTTAACATGCTAATACAGGACAATACATGATACCCAAAAATGAAATATTTCATGCGGAGGCCCATATTTGCAAAAGTTATGTATGACGTCTTAAAGTTTTTTTAAAAAAAAACACATTTTCATTGAGTTCATAATGGGATTACATTAGCGACCACATAGAAGACCACATTGAAGTGTGTAATCAGTTTCTACACTTTGTCTCATCGGAAAAAAGTCCTACATAACGCCCCTGCATCTCTTACGGTTTAGGCCTCGATACCTGTCCACAGACAGACAGACGAACGGACAGAGCCATTCTGTAGGACTTTTTCCGACGAGAAAACGTGTAGAAACTGATTACACACTTCAATGTCATTATATGTGGTCGCTAATGTAATCCCATTATGAATGAAAATGTATTATTTTTGGAACGGTAAGACGTCATAACTTTTGCAAATATGGGCCTCCGCACGAAATATTTCATTTTTGGGTATCATATATTGTCCTGTATTAGCATGTTAAATTTCATCAAGATCAGTCATTATCACCCCATGACCTTCCCTTGTCAGTAATTCCTCCTGAGTAATGAAAAACTTGGCCTTGAAAGCATAGAATTTGCAATTTTCCGGCCACAGCAAGCACTACAAACCTTCCAGAATTTTTATTTTTATTTTCCAGGCAATAGTAAAGATTTTTTTTTACATCGCATATTGTTCACAATAGTATTCAACAAATGATGGTTGCACGAAGTGGCAACACTGCAAATGGGATATTACAGTGCAATCATGCTTGCAAGGAGTTTAAATTTTAAATTGTTGCTTGTTAACAATATGGGACTCAAAAAATTGGCCATCTACTAGTGCCTGAAAAATTAACAATTTTGTATGCTTCCTAGTACCTGTCATGGCTATTTCAAATCCAAAAAAATTGCAAATTCTCAACTTTCAAGCACTATTCAGGGACAAGACATTTAAAGGTGGAGTTTCACTTTTCCAATGTTATGAGGAACTGTAAATTAAAATTGTGGAACACCACAAAATCAATCCTGTTAAATCATCCTTACAGAGTCTCGCAAAGCACAGAAAGAATGGAGTGATATGCAAAATTGGGATGCAATGAAGCCTCAATAATATGCCTGCATGTGCTTGATTACTCACACCAAAACATGGCTGCCTACTCCAGTACTTTAGTGGGGGCTTAACGTCGGCCTATTTCAGCTGCAAGGCTCAACACCGACACCAGGGGGTGGTGGTGGTGGTCCTCGAAATTTGGCCACTCTGGGATCTTTAACGTGCACTCTCGCAATATCACAAGCACACGGAACCGAGGCTTTACTTCCCCTCCGAAGGAAGGCGCACTCTCACTTTTCTACCACCTGGAGAAAAGTCACCGACCTAGGCCAGGTTCAAACCCACAACTTTGGGACTTGAGGCGAGCGCGCTAACCACCAGAGCAGGCACATGGCTGCCTACTGCAGCTGAAAACGTTCACTCCTTGCCACTCTGCCTATTTCAGCTGTCTCATCAGCCAATGCTGCGACCAATTTGAATCATGTCCTGCTCACCCTGCCCTGTCTACTAATCCCTGATGTGGGGCGACACGGTGGCCATGTGGTTAGCGCTGCAGCCTTCCACCTCTAAAGGCCGCTATCCACATAAAAGATCGTCTCACACACCAAGAGCCAACTGCCCATGCCCGGATACGAGGAAGAGAAGTAGAAAATTTTCAACTTTAATCCCCTTTCCGAGGGACCAGAGGGGCCCCGAGACAACTCCGTCTCAACGGACAAGATTCCTCCCTCAAGAGGACTCGTGCCCGAGAGACTTTTACGTCGAAGCCGGCCTTAAGGTCCAGAGTTCGACCCGGGTCGGACAGAGGATACCTATGTGGAAAGAGTTTCGATGGGTTCTCTCCATGTTCGTGTGGATTTTCTCGGGGTTCTCCTGTTTCCTTCAAAATCCATCACAGCGCAGGCAATGATTCAAGATGGTTATTCAAAAGGTGATCCCCTAAGAGGCCCAAGGAGGCCTATCAAGGGGTATCCATTATTATTAATCCTTGATGAGGAAAGGATCCATATACAGTTACTATATTTGTTAATCGTATCCCCTCCCTACATCGATATATCGCATCAGTTGCCCTCCTGCATTGTAGATTGTACCCTGGTAAGCAGCGCCAAAACGGTCACATGTTGATTCATACAAGCTTACACCCGCGCCTGTTTGGCGCTGCTTGCCAGGTCACACTGAAGTTTTTTTTTCAGGAGGCCGAAACTTGACCTAATCAATGATACTTCCAAGCGTGTTCACCCGTAATTCCAAGCATAGCGCTCTTTTTTTTTTCGCCTTTTAATCCATGCGTCTCGACCGGATGCGGATGGTTCAAGAGGGTAGTGCCTATGCGGGTTGTGGAGGTGGCGTGGCGTACGCTAGGGTCGCGTAGGGTGGTGCGTAGGGGGTGGGAAATCCCATCTAGCTTCCCTTACCAACATGGCTACCCAAACTCCCCCTAAATCCGCTTGATAAGGCCACATGTGCAACAAAGAACCGCCTTTTGAATCACCCACACTAGCTCATTCCCCAAAAGCGCTACCAAAAAATAATAATCTACCCGCTGACCCCATACACACTGCCCCTTTCCCTGTAGTACTTACAGATATGTTGGTGCGAGGTGGCTGGTAACAGGGGGAATGGAGACCAGGTGATTGGCACAACCGTACTCGCTTGGGAGGTAGCTGCAAATGGCCGATTCAGCCGAACTCGAGCTGTGCCCTCTCCGCCTACTGAGTTTACGTCACACGCACTTCTCGAATGTTCTAGACCAATCACAAGGCTGGGATTGGTCGTGACGTCATGTCATGGGACTCCTAGGGAGAGTTTTTTGTGGGCGTCGGGTGGAAAGGTACAAAGGTCTAGAAATTTCTCTACACTAAAAAAAAAATTTAAACGGTTGATTCCTTTGTTGCAGTATAAAGTGGTTGATATATATTTATAATTTATAAAATAAATCTGGGCATAGGTTTGGGCTAACAGCATATATTGCGACCACGTGGTCTGGGGGTAATGATGGTATGCTGCGGATTTTGCCGCGGTTGTGCATACCGAATCTTGCGCCAGTATTGCACGTGTATGCGAAATAGGCACTTATTTACTTCATATCATGCTTCATATATTTGTGACTAAAAAATAAAGAGCGTGGTATATGCGCAAGTAGCATATGAGTGTGTCCTTCGCAAGACTTTATTTGGAAATCGTTAAGTGGGGACTCCCCTCTCTATCGTCAACATAGTCATAAAGTACTTGCGGGGAAAAAAAAAATAAAGGACAAAGGTTGCCTGCCCTATCAATAATACTAGTCGCGTCAGCTTGTTGGATTTGTCTTGCGGTAGAGCCAGTGCTGTACGGTACATGCGCTATCGTTGGTACTTGTATATTCCAAGGGGTGATGTGTCTGAACAAGTCTGAATCAATTACTGCATGTGGCGCAAAATAGGTCAAAACAGTACATTGATTTCGGATCAGAAATAATAAAGTCGCCGGTACATGTTCTCACCTCACCATAAGTTTCGACATAAAAATGGGGACACGTATGTAACCAAGAGCTGATGTAACTTATACGACAACGTGGTCTAGGGTAATATTACAGTATATTCTGCATGCGGACAATATGGTACAGCCGTATATGCTACACTCACGATGTCGCCGTGTACAGTACTCTACAATTGTCCTACGACAATTAATTAATTTTGGTACCTTTGTGGCTACGGATCCGCACGTATTTCGTACTGTCGACAACTATCCGGAACAATCGCTCTTTATTAACGGTACATAATTAAGCTATACCGGTATAAATAAATTAGCAACATGCAATATTGTGGTTGCAGCATATTTTCCAGCATTATTTGCGTTGCGCACGCTCTTTATTAGACACGCCATGCATATGGTCGGATTTTGAAAGCCATGTGGCATGTCCATTTTTCAGTATCCGCGCCGGTCGGGGGCCTTTACCCCTCTTCTTGCCGGTTCTTGATGCGTCATTCGAGCCTCCGCTCTCCCGTGGATTCCCCCTCTTTCTACCCCCGACCCACTTCCTTCCCCCCGACGGCGACGGCAAGCTATGAAATCATAGATCGGATTGTACGTCTAAAATTATTAATCACTATTTATCTATAAAAATGTTCTGTCGATGATTTTGAATAGTTATTGTAGTTTCAAATCAATTAAGGGAATAAAATAGAAAAATTGTATTGATCGCCGGGTCGAAAAAAGCAGCTTAATTTCTGAGTAATATAGCAGCTTATTAGGTTCTAAGCATAGAACTCAATAGAACTCGATAGAACTGCTATTGTTCTAAGGTCCACTACCCTTTCCGCTTATTGTTGCCAAAAATGGATGTCAAGCGCGAATTTTTGCCAGCAATGATAGGTCTGGGTCACAGCAAATCTAGCCGCTACGCTTCTTTCGGTCACGTAACGTGAATGTCTGCATGCTTCCGGCATAATTTCCGCTTCAACCTTCGAGGACGAGAAAGTACCGCTGTCGAGCGGTGTAGGTGAGTTGGATACAAATCTGTATATATTTTTCTGTGTGGTGATCATCAGGCGTCGGTGTTGTTACAGTGTGGAAGGGCGTGGAAGGTTTGTTGTAGCAGGTGTTTTACGCATCGGATTACTTCGTTGACTGCAGTGTCAGACAAGCATTTTGAATCACATTGGACTCGAAATTGCAAGAATGTAAAGTACGGCGACTGTTCAAAGTAGTCTTAAATAGGTTCGAAATGTTATTGTAATGGCCCGACTGGATCAGAAGAAGGGCAGAATGGGGGCTGGGAAATTATTAGAGAGCATATGATCAAGAGTAGGTGTGTGGGAGTGAGGGTCAGTGTGGATGTCGTCACTTCGAAAGACCTGTGTACAATTGCATGCAAATAAGAACGAGACGAATGGTTATGGAAATGCCAAGCGATTCCTGAAAAGCCGTTACACATTGCGTTAGTTGCCTCTGCACCCACAACAACGAACCTGACACTAGCTGTCAACCTCTTTTTGCTAGCAATAGTGTGTAATTTTTGTTAGTTGCTCACTAAGTAAGAATAGGATGTTCTTATGTTGCCGATCGCAGTTTTATGCATCTGTCACATACAGTGCATACCATGCTAATAAGTGAGTTCAATTCTAGACTGTTGCCCTAAAGTGAATAGCAGGCCTTTTTCACTTGCTTGTGCATTTTAAAAGTCTTAAAACATGTCTGCACTATCATATAATTATTAAGTTCAAATAACACGGCCGAAAAAAAACCATGTAGAGTAACAAAGTGGTAGGCCTACTATTAACCACAAAAGTAATGTTGCACAGTTATGTGATGGTGTCCGCGACTTGTTGTTTAGCATGGGTGTTGCCTAGGTACGGATGTTAATTTGGCAATATTCTGGAATCCACAACCCATGCTAAACAACAAGCCGCGGATGCCATCACATAACTGTGTAACATTACGGTATTTATCCAGTTTAGGTGGGCGTGACATAGCAGCGTTCGCGGTGGTACTTACTGTTCAACAAAATGCATAGGGACCTAGTGCTGACTTTCCCGAGTGGCGGAGAAGCAATTTGAGAGCAAACAACTGTGTAGAACCAAAGCTACAGACATTTTAACATGACGTATAAACATTCGATTGCTCCTCGCGGCGGCCATCGATTGATACCAATGGTTGCACCTGTCGATACTCGATACCATCTCCATATACGCCAGAGTACGGTATACGCTGAAACTGTAGACGGTGAATATAGGGCTGTATACACTGCTGATAGGGCTGTATACGCTGAAGATAGGGCTGTATCTGCATGGAAGGAAGGTTAGGTTTGGTTAGGGTACCTAGATTAGGTTGGGTAGCCTTACGTAACCTAATCTAGCTAACCTAACCTTCCTTCCATGAGGATACAGCCCTATCGTCAGTGTATACAGCCCTATCTTCAGCGTATACAGTATACAGTTTCAGCCAGTATACGGAGATGGTATCAAGTATCGACAGGTGCAGCCATTGGTATCAATCGATGGCCGCCGCGAGGAGCAATGGAATGTGTATACTTCATGTTAAAATGTCTGTAACTTCGGTTCTACACGGTTGTTTGAGCTGAAATTGCTTTTCCGCCACTCGGGAAAGTCAGCACTAGGTCCCTATGCATTTAGTTGAACACTAAGTACCACCGCGAACGCTGCACGTCGCGCCCACCTAAACAGGATAATTACCAACATTACTTTTGCGGTTAATAGTACAGATTGACTCTCACTCGAACTATGTGCATCGTTGCCATTAGAGCAAGGAAAGTACTGAAAGTAATAATTCATATAATTGAAAGTGCCACATTAGCAAAGTGTGTGTAAATCAAGTACGGTATGCCTGTGAGATCAAAAGTATACATTTAGACTTCAAGAATTTGTGCTGGTGCAACTGGCTTATACTTGCCATGTGCATGTCTAGGAAGATATATCCAAACAGGTGCTAACATAAACATTTCTTTTCAGATCCTTGGTACCTCCTCCCAAGTAATTGGACTACTCGGAAAGAATGGTGAGTTGGTTGTTGCCATGGGTGCTCTTAATTCTTACACTACAGGTATAATTTTGCATGAGTAAAAGAAACGTCAGTGTTGTATTTTCATGAAGTGTGTTTTTTTTTAGAGTGGGGAAAAGAACTTGATTGGATTATAATTCTACCCTTACCTGCAATAGTGTCATTCCCACGTGCCACAGGGATCATGATCCGTACCCCCCGAAAAACGCGATTGGGGTGTTCCCACATGCTCTTCCTCCACCCGAACTCGTTCACGAAGGTGACTGGCAGCCAGCTTGTAGAAGTTGGCTGCCAGGTTCCTAGCCGTGATCCTGACGTCACTCCATCCTCCGGACTGGTTCTTATCCAAGCAATATGGCTGCTCTCTGCTTGACCCTGTCTGCCCCCTCGCTCTGCTGGCAGCCAGGACCTGTATAATAACGTAGATAGCATGCCTCCATGCTATTACAGCCAGGCCTATCGTAGAGTCACCCATGCCTTTGGCCGGGAACTGAAGCGAGAGTCATTTTTTCGCCAGGCGGGAGGGCGTGCTTCCAGACCCATCCACCGAAAATCACGAAAAGTATGTGGCTCGTGGAAACAGTCACCAAACGATCCTGATTTTGCTCCTCAGAAACATGGTTCAAGATCGAGATTTTGTGGCACATGGGAATGACCTTAATGATTATTCAAAAGCTGAGCAATTCTCATGGAAGATGAATCACAGCTGCTTAGTATCCAGTGTCAGGAGTGTTATAGTTTTTTGTATTGACAACATTGGGAAGCAGCATGTTGGGGGCTGAACTGACCTTTGCCGAGTATGTTGCATGAGCTGGCCACTTGGAGGTCGTTGAATAGTACAATGGAGGGGTGGAATGATAAATGGCCTGAGGGAATGATCAATGGGATCATACATACTGTATAGCCTGCAAATTGGTGAATAAAGATTAAGTAATTTTTTTTAAATTGCCCCGTGATAGGGCGGACCCCTTTTAGGTGGGATGGGGAGATTCCCAAGGGGGGGCGATGTAATTATAGTCATTTCTGACTTTCTGAAATACACCAGACCTTTTCTCCTGGCCCTGGACAGAGTAGGGAGTGCAATTCTGCCCTGCATGTTGGGTGAAAAGTGGAAAAAGACCTGGCTAAGCAGAGGTGACAGGGACGGGATATGAACCCCGGCCTCCCGCTTGGTTGGCCAGTGGCGTAACCGCCAGACCACCATGCCTCCCTGGTAAAAGTCTACTTGAGCGGCAGTGAAGAAATGGAAACGACTCCGAAAGCTTGGCCGCACATGTTGAATTGATCCCCATAAATTCCTTCCTGAAACCATAATTGACATTTGATATTTGTAATGATACTTGTGTAGTTAAGACTACACATGATGTATAGATTTATATCAATTCCCTTCAGAAACCATAATTGACACTTGATATTCACAGTATGTGTTGTGGTAAATCCAGGGGAATCATTAAAATCTGGGGATAAGGGGCAACACAACCTGCCTTATTTCTCCTTCATCACTCGTCCCTGTTGCCTTCCCTGTACACCGCATTTCCCTTCTCCTCCCATCATACCTAACCACCCACTATGGAATTATCCTTTTTCTGAGCCCTGACTGCTGAAGAAGTGAGGAAGCTATTTTCACACGAGGCCACCATGGCAGCGATTCTGGCTGCAAGAAAAGTCGCATCTCGTGTGAAGGCTTCATATTATTCAATGCAAACACATGGCGTCGCGGCCAGCTGGCAGTGCCGAAAATCGCCCTGCCCGCCACCAGGATTTCTGGCGGCACGTGGGCAGCGTTGCCAACCACCACATATGAAAGGCTCAACTTGCAGCAATGCAAAGACCTGGCGGCCCCATGTGAAATAGGCTAAAATCCATGAATAGTGACCAGGCAAGAATGCCATTTGAAATCACATCTCTCTTCCATCGGTTAGGCACTCAGGTTCACAAAATGTGTGGCAGCTGCACCATTCTGGGTTCTGGGTTTTCATTGAAACCTGAGTTCAGTTCCCCGAAACCACAGAAGTTTCATCAGCATTAGTTTTGGCATGGCCAGGGATCCTGTTTATTTTAGCAACATCTTACTCTTTTACTTTTCCTCCCACACTGTCCCATTGGGGGAAAAAGTTATGAAAGAGGATAAAAGGCATAATGTGAAAACCTACGCATGTTGGGTAATCTTGGAAAAGAAATTTTGCAAGCGTGCTGTAGCAATTCTGTGGAGTATTCTGCAGAAAAGATTGACTTACTCCTGATAATTTTTGTGAGGAATTGGTACTGATAACTGCTTTTATTTTCAGCCCCGTGAAATCAAGGAAATCAAGGACTTCCTCTTGAAAGCCAGGAGGAAAGATGCTAAGGGTAAGCTCTGCACTTCTTGGCAAATGAAGAATTTAAAAATCAAAAAAAAAAATGATTTTCTCATTCTGCTTGGCCTATAGTGTTGTGCAAACATCACCTCTGCTGCTAATTTTCACGTTAGCAGGGTCAAAATACGACCCAAAAGGCGATATTCCGAAGCTACAACACCTGCATCCGGTTGCGGGTCCCGGTTGCCTGGCCGCGGGTCGCCGCGACTGATATCAGTAATATGTAAATGATTGATTAAATTTGATGTGTTGAAATGTGTTTGGTCGGCAAAGTGGCCGTTGCTTCAGTCCGACCAAATTAAATAAATAAAGCTAATGATGATGATAATGATTAAACTTGATTTGTAAATTGCTACATAATATCGATTTCGAAGTGTGTCAGATGATATTCTTCTTGTTCGCGCCACCCTAGAGCATGCTACAGTCGCAGCGGCCGGGACGTGCGACCTGCGACTGGCTACTAGTGTTGTGGCTTCGGAATATAGCCTTTTGACTTGTATTTTGATGTGAAAATTAGCAGCAGAGGTGATGTTTGCACAACACTACAGGCCAAGCAGAATTAGAACATCCAAAAAATTCCAACATTTAGGAGGGTAAAAAGAGTTTGGTTGTCAGAGGGAAGAATTTTACGGGCTTGTTTTGCTCACTCTTTTTGTTTGCAGCTGTGAAGATAAAGAAGAACCCCCAGAATGTGAAGTTCAAGGTTCGCTGCAGTCGATTCCTCTACACCCTGGTTATCACTGACAAGGAAAAGGCCGAGAAGCTGAAGCAGTCTCTACCTCCTGGTAAGTATTACAGGTCATTGTAACAGATGTCAGGCAGATGTTCCTTGCTTGAAATGAGCTTGACCCTGGGATACTGAAGAATGCTATCGAGTAACATTGGTAAATTGTATGACATCTGCTTTGCTGAGGAAGACTTTTGGTGTAAATGGTGCATGGTATGCAGTAGAAAAGGGAAAGCTATAATTGTAAATCAGGGATGCAGAGCCCCTATATTGGGGCTAAAGTGTGAATTTGCAATTTTGTCAGGTTTCAAGTGGTCACTGGTAGCACTGGATTCGAGATAATTTTTATTTCAGTTTTGGTGGCATTGGAGGATGACGAACTTATTTTGGTCTCACATTGTTCACCAAAACTGACCTTGATGATAATATTTTTGCACTATGGTGTCACAATGGGATACCTCGTAAGTTTATTTCATAACAATTTTAGTGAACAATATTACTCGAAGAATTTGACATATTCTACCAGGGTCACCTAAATTTAAATAAACATTATCTCCTGTACCTAGTGCCGTCTGTGACCATTTGAAACTGAAGAGATTGCAGATTGCAACAATTTGCCTCAAATATCTCATATCTATCCCTGGTTTTCAATTATTCTAGCTTTCACTTTTTAGTAGGCACTCTCAAGCTGTGTGTGCACCAAAAATCTTGCTTACCAGATCAAAATGTTGACCAATTCCCTAGCTTACTTGCTAGCATTCTTTTGAAGGATTAATATATCGACATAAGAATTGAGTGCAGTTTCAACTCAAAAAAAGAAGTGAATCAATCTTAAGTGCTTCTGTAGTTTAGTGGTAGAACACATGCTCATGTGAGTGTGGACCTGGGTTCGAATCCTGGCAGAAGCGAAAGGATTGAATTTGCTTGATCCATTCTCATTGCACTAAATTCTTTCGTGGATTGACATGGCAGTCTTGATAAATTATTGGAGTAGAGAAGTACTTTTTTATCAGGTTTGTTTTGTAGTTGGGGCAAGAATATGAGTGGTGTTGACAGATGCTGCAATTACACAGGGTAAAATGTGATGAAATGACACGATGCAGAGATTTTTTCATGTGTATGTTACAATATGCATGAAGGTACGGAGGGGTTAAAGGGACACTCCACTCAAAATACAAGTTGGGTTCTAAAAATCGGGCAAAAAATCCTGATTCCGAGGGTATAATCAGTTTTTCTTAGAGACGAACGGTAAGGCCAGTGTGAAAGCTGGAAGTGTGTCGTTCGAAAACCCCGCGCGGGGCAGGTGGCGACGCCACCAGAGTGGAACCGGGCGGAACTAGAGGCGGTGGCTGGCGTGGCCAGGGTCCCCTACATGGTTGCCTCCCCCACCCTAACTGTCTAACTGTCT
>JYFJ02008023.1:0-13648 GCA_000934665.2 Catajapyx aquilonaris
GCCCGTTGAACCTTCTTCCTTGGTCCGTGGCAGGCACCAAAAGGCAAGAAGGGTACATCCGGCTGACCAAATGGACAAACTCAGTCACTCGGAACAACTCACTGTCCTCTGGTGATCGAAGGTCAAGGGTTACCTTCCCCTCTCCACCCTTCCCCACCACCAACATGAGCAGGACAAGCAATGTATGAAGTTCCATCGCGACTAGTCCTCTCCAGGGCTCAACGGGACCTTTTTATGTCCTCCGTGAAACATATTGGCAGTCAAAAATATTAATTTCGGATCTAATCCACTTCCAGCCTTACCCACGAGTGAAATAAAACCCTTGGCTCTTTTCTAATGGGCACAGCATGGATCCGAGGTGTGAAGAATCTTTGGCCAAGTGCCCGGAAGGCTTTTCGCCAATTTATTTTCTCTTTAAAGGTACAAAATTGCCATTTCCTCTCTCCCCTCCTCTCGAACACATGTCATACCATGTCATAATTTAGTAATGAAAAAGAGCAGTGATTGCTCCAAACAATCGGTTGGGTCCAACATTTCGATGCAAGTATACCAATTCTGAGCTATTTGGAGCACGGATGAAGTGGGTAATTTGTGGATACAGAGAGGGTTGCTCAAGGTCATTGGCAAGCTCTCATTTCACCATATGATTTTCGTTTTGAGAATATGGACACGTGTCCCCGCATCATCAATGGGAACCCCACTAATTTTGATCAACTAGGTTACGAAGCCATAACTATATGCAGTAGGCCAATACTGACCCCGTTATGGCTTCTCCAGAGATTTGTGTGTTTATTAATTACGTATATTTTAAGCAAGGAGTCACACGTGGACTTGGAGGGCCACGTGCTCTTCGCCGGTGTTGTGATTCACCCGGCATGTGAAATATTGATCAGGCGGATATTGATCTCACGGCCAGGCATGCAAAGCGCCGGATAGCTTGAATATGCCCTCAAAAGTGAAGAAATACGAGCAAGTGCGCAAGGTACAACATGCTAATTGAACTACTATCTGTCACAGATGATGGATCTGTGCGAAAATGATGTGTAAGAAATACTTTGAATGTAAATAGAAGAAACGGCAAGTTTCACGGTCATCAAATGGTGGATTTAATGTGGTTAGGTATTTATATAATACCAACTATTCTGAAAAATTAATTCTCAAACAACAAAACCAAAAAATCCGAACATGTAGCCCACTATGCATCGTCTGGACTTGCTCATTTTCGATAATAATTAATCGTCCTAATTATGTGGCAATAATATCCCACCGCCCACCACGCTTCCTCTGTAACTTGAAAAGCGTCAAGAGGTTAACAGAACCCGAACCCTGCACTTTCCAGTGTATCCAAAGCAAGGCAATATCAAGGGTGTCAGTAGTCAATGTGCCACACAGATATAAATACAACACTCCTCTTTTTAAATCGGGGAAGTTGCCAGCAGTCGCATTGAGGCGTTCACTCCGAGATGAAGGTTTCGCAAGCAGGTTTGTTATTCCTGATATACTTTTCTGCAATTGGAGACACGAATTAGCCGTAGCCGAAAATGATCACCCCGCAGAGAACGTTCCAAGGCGAGGTCAATCGCTGACCAACAGGAACACCAAAAAATCTCTGGAAGTGGAAATGAAATCCGTGATTCAAGCCATGGACGACAGATTCGCTCAAATCAGCAAGGGGCAGTCTGCAAGTGCCTTTCGAGATAGTCAAATAATATGGTAGGTTTATTTTTCAAAAATTAATCGTTATGGGTATGACTTGAGGAGTGTGGTGGAAAAACATACTGACATTTTTGTCATTTTTGAACTAAACACCTAGTAACTACAAAAGACATGACAAACATTTTGGTATACTCAAAATTCACATATCATGTACCAGACGGCAACACAGGCTACATGATAACCAACATGCCATATTTTCAGGCACTTCCTCAAACGAAAAACATGATAACTGAACCTATTTCTATACGCTTCGCATTCTTCCATTTAATACAGGGTGTAACGAAGGTTCCTGGCCCAGTCAATATTATACAAGGGAAATTCTCAGTTTTTTAAAGTTACCCTCATCTTTTATGTTGATATTGTACTCTCATAATCCCCAGAATATGCTGTCCCCTGTATGATTCATTTTTCCGTCCACATCCTCGCCAGCGCTGCTTTTGTGCTCACATGAATGAGCGGTGTGCAATGAAAGTGTTGTCTGTCATGAAGATTCCTTGCAATTGCTGTGTTCTCGATGTCTGATGATTGTGGGCCAGGTGTAAGACAGTGTCACTCTGTAAGCAAGCCAGGCCAAAAAATCATGGCCATAGTGAATAAGAGAGTTGATCAGGAATGAGCAACTATAGCTGTCACACCAGATGCACATTCAAACTTGTGGACAGTTTGGGAAGAGGTGTAGCTCAGTCTTTGGAGAGAAAAATTCTATGCACACTGAATATATTTTATTTATTTATTTATTATTTATACCCAATTGGGAGAATCTACGCTCCATTAGGGGGTGGAGCACCACCATTGGATGGGGCCAAGGATAGGGAAGGAAGGAGGCGGCTGTGGCCTATTATACGGAAACAAACCCGGAATATTATCCTGGAGGGACCGTGGAAAACCACTGCCAGGTTTTGCTTCAGTTAATTTTTTCTTACAAAGAATCTATCAATCCTAAAGGAATGCGGTTTTCGGCATATTCACAAAGACACGAGCAAAACCAGCAGAATTCACCACATAAATCACATGCCCTGTCGGACTTTATCGTATGAAGCCACCTTCCGCTAGCTACAAGGTGGCTATATTGGAAAAGGATCTTTGCGCAGTGATAGAGATTGTATGAAGCTTAGCACAATAATGGGAATTTAGCATAAATTAATAAGATGGGTTTGTAAGCAATATTTTGCGTATAATCGTTCTTTGAACCTTTAAAATTCACCGCTACGTTTTTTTATGATTCCCGAGTAGCCGCACAGAAATAGTTAAAGCTGTTATGATACACAAGGCCAATACTATGGGAGCTGCGCAGTGGATCTGGCGGGAGCGGCCTTTCAATGCGGTTCGAATGATATATGAGGCATAGGGCTAACACGAGCCGTTGGCGAGGTATGGATTTTTAAATCTACGATTACGTCATCCATGAGTCATTGAGGCGAAAGTAGCAGCGGACACTTTTGTTACACCCTGTATCTCCGTTAATTTCAGGAATAACGGTTCCAAAAGTTATGGATAACAAGACAGACAGTCTGGCAATATAACAAAACCCAGTGTTACAAGTTGAGGTAATATGCTGATTTGTGACAAGAGTGCAAATTCGCTCTCCTGAAAAATGACTCCTTTGTCAGTTGTCATGTTTTCCACCACACCCCTCACTTTTGCACATGCAACACGACAAATCAAAGAAGACGTGAATGCCAGATGAGAGGTGAGTTTATCAGCAATATAAATAGTTACTAATAATTAAGTCAATATTTTCACTTCATTTGTTGCAATGAAACGGGGCCAATAATATTTTAATATTAAGGGTCGGATTCTCGTGGACTTTACGGGAGGCCCGCAAGTCGCAAACGCCCGTAAACGTGACGTCACGCCCCGGCAACTCCCGAAGTGGAATTATCGTGTCGCGCTCCCGCAAGGGCTGCGGGAAGGAAAGGCCCGCAAAGATGCGGGTGGGTGGAAGCACCAGCCTGTAAGTCGCCTGTCGCTCTCAAAAATGGCCGATTCCCCGACAGCAGCTGTGTGTCCGTAAGGCGGGGATCGAATTATTTACGGATACCCAAGTCCTTTGATTGAGCTCACGAGACGTGCACATAAACGTAAGTATTTCGCCACTAGTGACGCCACTACTAGGGTTGGATTCACAAATATAACCGGAAAGCACTTCTCGGGACATCGTATTGTTGAGCATTCATATGTCAGCCCAGGGACGGGAAACCCGAGGCCGAATCTGCTCGAAAAGCTGGTCAATGGGAAGGGCAGGATCCTCTTCACTCCTCAAAAAATACAGGGGCCAATGAGCCCCTGGCCCTGGTCCAGCCAGCCACAAATGGAGGAGCAGGGACCAACGCAAGTGCACATAGGTAGTGCAGTGTCAACTTGCTCCTCCATCTGTGGTGGGCTGGACTAGGAGCACATTGCCCCC
The DNA here is from genome assembly GCA_000934665.2 of Catajapyx aquilonaris. NCBI lineage: Eukaryota > Metazoa > Arthropoda > Diplura > Dicellurata > Japygidae > Catajapyx > Catajapyx aquilonaris. Next base: position 4,124 of record JYFJ02008023.1, read on the forward strand.
TGGATTTTTTTGAGGAGTGACCAGCTTTGAGGATTGACCAGCTTTTCGAGCAGATTCGGCCTCGGGTTTCCCGTCCCTACTTGATCCTCCATGTCTGTGTTGATCAATTTCCCCTGAAGGTATCATACCATTGTAGTGCAATGGTACTATTACCAGTAACTATAGTTACTAGTAGTACAACGAAAATTCCACCCATTAATTTTACATGAGGCACTCCATATAAGTGTTTTATGAAATTAGGAACTTCAATTAAGCACATTTAATTTCTATACGATTGGTGCGAATTATTGCCATGAAACATTCATAATGCAGAATCGTCACCCCTTTTAGATGCTGATTTTAACGGGAATTCTTACCCCTTTGGAGCGCTGCGTCTTGGCCCAGAGATGGCGTTACTTTTGCCCTATTCTCCTCGAATGTAAAAGCTGTCTTTAAATTTTTCTCAGTTGCAAATGCACCAAAAATTATGCAAATCGTGCCGTTAGATAACCGGGTGCAAATACTACTTGGTTCGATCGCTCGTGTTGGACACGCGCTTTGGTATAAGTGTGTAAATTATTGCGGATAATTGTTCACGTGGGCCATGGCGCAAATGGAGTGGGAATGAAAAACAACCGGTCGCCCCCCTCCACCAGACCCGACCCTCGGCTTGACCATCCCCTGGAGCTGGTTGCCAACCCTTCTCCCCTAGCCCCCTTCCCTTTTTCGGGTTGAGGGTTTATGGCCGAGCCTTCCGAGATAAGTTCACATAATAAGGTAAAATCTACAAATTCATAACTGCTATGCCTGCACATCGGGCTTGCTATTCTGTTCTTGCGTTTGATATGGCCATAGAACATTAGAAGGCCTTAGACAGCAACCTTACAGAAATGTGATTATCAATTTTGTGGCAGTGGAGGATGATTGCCAATTGTTTGCGTGGCATATTGCTCAGGCCTACCATTTTATTCATTCAATCTTGCTGAAGAATGTGACTATCTTAAAATAATGCGGTACTACACAGTATATAATGTGGAATCATGCATGCTGCACTCGCATTTTTTATTTTATTAAAATTATCATTCGTGAACAGTATACAACTCAAAAAATTACCCATCATCTACCATCATTGTCAGAAACTACTCATCCGGATCGGCACTTTTACCACATCCGGATTTGCAGCAGGGTCATGGAGAACGACTGCGTCCCCCTCAACCCGACGTACGGCGGCAAGTCAACATTGACCTGCCCGCCCGTAGTCACCCTCTCTCCTCTGCTCGACCAGCAAGCCGAATCCGGCCGCATCACCTCGTCGTCCTCCATACCACAACGGGGAATGTGCAGATTGGCTACACAAAGCCCCACGTTGGGCGCCAAATGTCAGGACCCTTGACCTGACCCCTGACCAAGCTAATTCGCAGGGCGTGGGAATAAGAGTCCGGTAGGAGGTTAAATCAGTGTATTGCAGGAGTGAACAGCTACAGGAGAGAGAGTGTGTGTTAGGGCGGGCTGGTTAGGGCAGACGCCCCATTCCCTTTTTATACTATCCAAACCCAGGTAGCACACTTCGTCGGCCCGACCTCACCCCAAAATCGGGCCGAAGTCACATTCACCGGCTATGTAACGGCCGACGTAGCCGGTCTAGCGCCGACGTTGGCCCGCTGTATCCGACCCGGGAAATGCCCGTTCACCTGCCTCGTTCATCGGCCCGATGTCGGGCCAAGATCCCGCCGACTATATGCGCGCGCATCACCGGACTCCCCCGCTCCCCCACTCCACAACTCCACCGCCCTCCTCCTACTAGCTGCCCCCATCCACCTCCCACAGTCTCCCCCCTCACCCTCCTCGGCTAGGCCTTGTCGGTTGTCGGCTTAGTGTGGCTTCTCCTCGGTGGTGGTCTACCCGTGCGGCAGGGGCGGTTTCCTGTCCTCGTCCCTATAGTTTCGATGCCATAGATCTCTGGACCTGCGTGCCCGGACCTCTCGGATCTGCTTCGCACCTGCGGGCGCATGTGGTATACGTGTCGTACAGGTATTGCACAAACGTATTGTATTATTGTGCTGACCTCACGCGCCATCCTCATCTGCATCTTATTACATTAACAGGTATTTTTGCGGGGGAGCGTAACCGGCCTAGTGATGTGCGGCATGGCTACAGCATGGCGACAAGGGACGATGACATTTGGGCACAACGGAATGCGATGATCGTTTCGCATCATCATCATCATCATCATCATCATCATCATCATCATCATCATCATCATCATCATCATCATCATCATCTGCATCGTCCTCAGCATCAACCTCATCGTTAGCAGCAGCAACCCAAACTGCATGACCTCACGATGAAGGTAATATTTAGCTCTGGGAAGGTACGGTATAGTGGAGTTGGCACACTGCAGTACATACTCCAAATGTGTAATTTGGGTGAGCAAGGCTGGACAGGAGGGAAGTGTTGGGTGGGTGGGTGCAAGAGCGTGGGTGAGGTAGGTGAAGGGTGGGGGAAGGCAGGTAGTGGTGCAGGTTTTTTAAAAAGCTTGATTGTGTCAATTTATTGTGGTGTTACTGCTATACATGTACCCCCGCGAGCATAAAGATGGAGACTGCAGGCTCTCTTTTGACCTTTCTTTATCCGACTCAAATGAATGAACTCTTTTTGGACCGAGTTTGCTGCTTCAGGCGTGTGTTCGTGTATTTATGACAGTATATTTGATACCGTAATAGCTTCAATTGGCATTGCAGCCTGCCGAAGGTGAGGGCCTGCCGTCTCCATGTTTATGCTCGCGGGTGTACGTCCAGCAGTTCCCAGTGACAGAAGACAATGTACACTTGGTATGCCAACGTCTGCCAATCTAATAGGAACCTATTATGAGTCATGCCATTCAACATTGCTTTCCATAACAAAATAGGGAAATGTAGTAGAGAGCTGACTGTGTGCAAGTTGTCAGATGTTCATATTCCATGCATAATAGGTCATGTGATTGAAGTAACATCACTAATTTTAGGCCTTATTAATGATTTCTTTGACGAACTTGACCCCGCATGAATGCGAATGCAAATTTCTTGCCAATCTTCTTCCGGCTTGATGCATTCTTGAATGAATCAGACTACTTGGGCTGTCCAGCACGCGACAAGCCATTTTGCAGATTTTCCACCGTGTACGACCCAGTCACATGGGACACTGCATCTTCCCCAACCAAGGAAGCAATTACATAGTTCTTGGCTGGCTGGCATTCAGTGTGTTTGAGAGCTGCTAATGAAAATTAAGTGTGTAAATATAGCAGGCACATAAGTATAATGTACATTTTCCTATGCATAATCAACTAACATTAATAAATTGCATGTTTCAGAGGGTCCATGGTACAGTTGTGTTTTGCAAACACTATGGATAGTGTTTGCAAAACACAACTGTGCCATGGTTCTGAAACATTAATGTTACTTGATTATGGACACATTTTCCCATGGGTAATCAACTAACATTAATAAATTGCATGTTTCAGAGAGAAACATGCAATTTATTAATGCATAGGAAAATGTACATTATACTTATGTACTTGCTATTTACACACTTCATTTTCATTAGCAGGCTCTCAAACACACTGAAAGGCAACCAGCCAAGAACTATGTAATTGCTTCCTTTGTTGAGGAAGACGCAGTGGAGGTCATCCCATGTGACTGGGTCGTACCAAGAGCTTGGCCTGTTGCTTGTTTGACATCCCAAGTAGCCTGATTCATTCGGGGAAACCATCAAGCCGGAAGAAGATTGGCAAGAAATTGCCATTCGCATTCATGCGGGGTCAAGTTCGTGAAATAAATAATTAATACGGACTAATATTAGTGGTGTTTCTTCCATCGCATAACCATTTTCTAATTGCATGTAATTGTATTGCAGTAATGAGGGCTACCATGGTCAAAGGACTAACGTTGCTGTTCAGCTATGAAGGCCGATGAGCGAAGCGGCCTTTTGGGCAGCTGCAGATAGCAAAAGTTGTCATCGGTAAGTACATATATCAGTTATAGGCCACATATGCAACTTAATAATGTTTCTTTCACAATTTCAGCTGGAGTTCAGCTGAAATATCCCCAGCATGCTGGGACACAAGAAGTAGACCAGAAGATGGGGAAATTCCTAAGTGGAGCAGCAGACAGGGAAGGGGGGAGGAAATGTATGGTAAACAGCAATAGGGGCAAGACAAACTGACTTGTGCGTGTACAAACAAAAAGGAAAATATATACGGTATATCATTGTATAGTGTTCATTTTTTAATCATTTTTACCAATGCCGGTTATGCAGATACATGCAGTAAAACCCCGTATTACGTAATGGTGGCCTCGCATACGTTTAATACGGGGTTTTTACTGTATGGATCAAAATATATAGCTATAAGTATTGTTTTTGTTTGTTGCAGTGGTCTATAGAGCATGAAAATGACGTCAGGTTTCATATAAATAGGGTGTAATGTAGATCGGGTCAGCACCGTATGCCAACATTGGCCCAACACCGGATGCCAACGTCGGCCCGATGTGACAAAAAGTTAACCGTTTTACATTGGCCCGACATCGCTCCCCCAACACTGGCCCGGTGTCATTCGCCAATATCGGACCGACGAAGTGTGCTACCTGGGAAGGTCTCGCCACCAGGCGGCACTCAAGTCACGCGAGGAGGATAAAAATGCCGAACCCACACACGTGGTCCCGACAACATTATTGCCAAGTTTTATGCAGCTGTCACAATTTATTATTCTGCTGAACTGTCAGTGTCTCGTCGTTCCTGAAAAATTGCTTACCGCCGTGGCCTTGGCTGGGTTTGATATGATGACCCCTCATTCCTGAAAAAATACATTTCGCGATCAACTGACACCACCAACCTTCCCTCAATAAATCTGGGAATTGGTTAAAAATACGACGGGGATGAAAATCATATCAAGTTTTGATGGGGAAGTCTGGTGAAAGCCCTTGCAGAAAAATGAAAGCAGAGATAAATCAGCGTAACTCATTGGCCACAGATGACCCTGAGAAACCTCGACTACATTACTCTTGTTTTGGACAACTGAAGGGGTCGGTGCAATACCACCCTCACCCTCCCAAACCTGATTTTGAGAAAACTGAAGTTGAAAGTGTGACCGCATTTCTTCGTCATCAGCATCTGACGTCACTTTGCGTGGTGAACATGTGACTTCCCCACCTACCATCCCCCACCATGCACCTCGTCGCTCACGTGACTTCCCTACCTACCATCTCCCACCACGCAATGGGGCAAGGGGAATATATAATTATGTGAGTGCTCCTGTTTACTCGAGACCTTTTTGCCTGGAGAATATCCTAACAGGAGGTCGGGCCATATTGTTGGTCACTACCCTACCTAACCCAGCTCTCCTGTTTCTCGTACTCCGTCTCAGTAATTAAGACTGTTCTTGAACGAACCCATAGTGGTTAATATTTTACGTGTAACCTTACCGCTCAGGTCACAAAAGTTTGAGATGACCCATAAATCACCTTTTCCATAGGACAATTTTCATATCTCCCCCGATATACAAGGCACTAATTAGGAATATCTATGTACTATTATGATGATGATGATGATGCACCACCCACTCTAAGAACGAACAAAATAAGGTGGCCACGTGTGGAAAAAAAGGGTTAGGGCAGTATTGCACTCAACTTGTAATGCGAACTCAATTTTGGTCAAGAATGTATCACAAGCTTCACTAGTTAGTTATTAGTGTTCATATAAATTATATCAAATGAACTTTCATGAGATGAGGAACATTTTGGCGCCAACGGGTTTAACCTAGATTGTAAAATAAAAATGCTAAAAAATTCGCATTATTGTGCAAAACGGACACATTTTATATGGTCCAATGTCATTGTTAAACACATGCTAAGCAAGCGTGTGGAATTAATATGGTAGGTACATTGTCATCTTATCATTACTACTGTCGAAGGACAACATCACAGGTCAAGCAGTATTGCAGATAAAACTTCTGAAATGTCTGTTTTTCACTAATTTGGTCATCTTTGGGGGTCATTTTTCTCAATGTGGAGCTGGGTCTATTTTGAAGTTACCAGAAGCGTCTTTTCATGCATAACATAGCGGTATAAGAATATTGTTCACTTTTACCATGAATGGTTCACTCGCAACATCAAAATAACGTGGAGTAACCTAGTATAGAGGGCTTTTCCCGGCATTTCAGATTTATTATCTCCAAGTCTGCCTGACCTTGATGTTGTCCTTCGACAGTAGTAGGCTAATGATCAGATGACAATGTACCTATCATATTAATTCCACACGCTTAGCATGTGTTTAACAATGACATTGGACCATATGAAATGTGTCCGTTTTGCACAATAATAATAATAATAATAATAATAATAATAATAATAATAATAATAATAATAATAATAATAATAATAATAATAATAATAATAGGGTTAGTACACCGCCCATTGATAGGCATCTGGCACGGTACCTTTATTTGCTTTTAGGTGTACAGCTACATTTTTGGTCATTTTCCGTAACGCCCGGGTACCGCGAGCGATAGGGGATGACCTTGGGGATGACAGGAGGGGATGTGCAAAGTGCAGTGCAATACTGTACGAGGTCAATTTGTGAACTCCCCCGGGTGGATTTTGTCTATTGGAGATTCCACCCAGAAACGAAGCCAGAGACGACCCACACTCTGCACGAGATGAAGGGGGTGTCCCCGGGCGGGATTTGATCCCACGTTACCGCGGCGGCACTCCGTCTCCCCTGTTTTGCACAATAATGCTATTTTTTAGCAATTTTAGTTAACAGACTAGGCTAACCCGTTGCCACCAAAATGTTCTTCATCTCACAATAGTTCATTTGATATAATATGAACATCAGGGTGCAACAATAACTTCACCTGAAATAAATTGTCCTTCCGGCTCCATTGTCCATTGCTGCTGAAAGACGTTGCCAGCATATCTCCATGGGATTTTCACCTGGGAGGCTCTTAACTTTATTTTTGGCAACACTTCAATGATTTTTATATCAAATTATGAGATGGTCGAGCCACCAACTTGTCTGTTTTGATATGGAATGACCCAACTATTATTATTATTTTTCTGCAATGGACTACTACTTTGCACATCATCATTATCAGGATCGAACTCTGAATCTTCAAAGGTACTTCATCCACATCGGTGTCGTCAGGCAAAAGCTCACTATTTAAAGGCCGGTATCCACGTACGAGAATCTCGCATACGAGGGCTTGCGAGGAGCCAACTGCGCATGCCCAGATACGAGGAAAGAGAGAAAAAGTAGAAAATTTTCTACTTTTTCCCATTTTCTCGTATCTGGGCATGCGAAGTTGGCTCCTCGCAAGCCCTCGTATGCGAGATTCTCATACATGGATACCGGCCTTAAGCCAGACTCATGAGACACAGCTGCATGCTCGCAGCTGCAACCTACTCTCTGCCATATTTGAAGATGGAGGGTTAGGGCGGTTTTGCTGCAGAAAAGGCATTCATAACCTCGCAGCAAGAAAAACATAGTTTGATTTCTCACCGACAAATGGCAGAAACTGGAGAATCTCACTGTACTTTATTAGCTATATTTGAGTGTAGTATATGGAAGTGCGCAAAACTCAATTTGTGTCATTTGATGGGTTAGGGCAGTATTGCACCGACCCCTTCAACTGCACCTACTTAATCATAGGCGGGAATTTAAAAAATTTGAAATTGAAATTAAAGATTGCACCTGGACCTGACTAGTCGCCATTTGCCATAATTCATCGATTTGGGATCGAAGAAGTTTATTTTATTGTACTACATTATTTTTCAACAAGTGTGTTTGTCGCTCGTTGGTGTCACTATTAACTTAAAAATCGCAAAGAAATGGGAAGCAGCAAAGGTTTTAACCATAATTTAAATAAATCGTGATTAAAATATAATCCGACCTCTATCGCCCTAAATATCATAATTAAACAATAATTCATTAAAAATGTTTACTTCCATAATAACAAGTAGGCCTATAGATTCAGATAAGGGGCGGGAGGGTTCAACAACTAATAACGCTACTGAAACTGCTGCAAGCTGTCTTTCGAAAAAAAAAGTATGTTGGTGTCCTCTTCACTTGTTTACGTTTCATAAAAGCATACTGTACATAAATGGTGCAATATGAAATTTAAGAACCAGAGAAAAAAAGAATACGCAGTGTTTGTCAAAAACATTTGATTCGTTTGGTCAGTATCAAAAAAGTCCCTTTCGAATGGTAATCCGTTGATGCCAGATATGGGAATAATGAGGTGATTCTGGTCAAGTACCCTGCACTACCCACAGTACTATGTCGCGTATTTACGCTTGGCGGACTTGCACGATGCAGTTACAGGAAAAATGGGTGCAGTCAGCGTGCCAATCAGCTTGTGATAACACCTTCAGGAGACACAGTGAACATGTCCGTAGTGTATCCCATTTATCCTATAGATAATAACAACAATTTTTTTAAAAAAACAATAAAGGTAGGATAAGCACAAGAAAGTTTTAACAAGAGATATAATATTTCATTGCAAAATCAAAACCAACACATATACAGAGCATTTGTTGTTGCCGTACGATGACAGAAAATACTTTATTATCCTGCTAGCTAATAGTTCGTATCGACAACTGATAATGTGTGTTGTATACTGTACACTTGTGTAAACGACATGTTCATTTCTCATTTTATGCTATACGGATAGCAGGCAGAAATAGATGTAGTTCTGGCGCGTATATAGAGATGAAATCAAGCATGAAATCGCCTGAACATGGTGAGTGTAAATTACTGATGCACTGCACTGGGATTATGAGCATAACATTATTGTGGCAGGGCGATGTCATAACCTAAGTCAATGGCGCACAGAATGTGACGTGCAGATTTCGGCAAAGAATGCGAGCAAGCCCAACCCGAAAGAGAATATTAATAGGAAATAGAAGGCACTGCTCATCTGGGTGAAATTGAGGGCCATCAGCCTCTTGAGGAAGAGGTCCTTCTTTCGGGCATCGCCTATTCCCATGGCCAGACAGGCATACTCGAAGGACATACGGAATTTCTCGTGCAAGCCTGACTCTCTGACGTACTTCCCCATCCTGGATGTGATCGGAGATATTAGGCTGTGCTTCTCGGTCAGGAGAGAACCGGAAACAGCCAAGTCGTTCTCTTTAGCAAATTTTGTCTGCAGGTTGCCGGCCTTGTCCGCAAACTGGTAGCTTCCTGCTATCAGGAAATCGCGCGAACCGATGCAACAGTGGTCGGAGTTGATGGCCTCGAGCACACACGTGTTGAGGTCCACGTGATCGGTCAGGTTACTCGCCACTGAAGAGAAGTACTCCAGGCCCAGAAGAGCACTGCCGATGAAAGGCTTAAGAAATGCAATCGTCCCCCAACTCCACTTGGGCCATTCCCGGTGCTCCCTGTACGTCTCCGGGAGGTCCTCCATCAAGGGAGAAGCCAGGAAGCCGAAGTAGAGGGCCTCGTACCCACAGATGATGACCAGGGAGAAGGCCCACCAGAAGGAGATGAATATTCGGGGTGGTTGGGTGGAGG
>JYFJ02008024.1:5000-13667 GCA_000934665.2 Catajapyx aquilonaris
GCATTTTTGGAAAATGCAGGCTTCTCATGTTTCCACATGTCATATGTTTTTGCAGCTTTTGTTGATGTATTGGTTGCAGACGTAAATGCCAATAGTGGGTGCCCGTCTGTATCAAATGATGTACCCCACATTGGGTGCACATCGGACTTGGATTTTCTTAGTCTTACACGATCATGTTCAGATTGATGGTGGTCGTCACGTTTATTCTGGATTACAAGTAAAGTTAATATGTCAGAGTATTATTCCACAAATGAGTTATTTACAGGAAGATGAAGCTTACCCTTTGTGACCCTTCTGCGTGTTTTGGGAGGTGATCAATGCCATGATGGTCCTTGTCTAAACAATATTATGGAATTCCGTTTACAGACATCATTAAGAATACTGTAATAAGAAAGAAAATGACTCTAGTGGCAAGACTGATTCTGTGTTTGGATGATCACATCTTGTCCTATGTAGCTGGGCAAAATGGGTTCTTGTGCTAAAAGTCTTGCGTGTCTGTGGAAGATAAGAATTTGTTATTTTCATGTATTACTTTATATCGTCATGATGATCGTCGTCGTCGTCGTCGTCGTCGTCATCATCATCATCATCATCATCATCATCATCATCATCATCATTATTATTATTATTATTGTTACTCATTAATTAATAAGTGGTAGCTCACTGGAACAAGTTTATTGCCTCACAGGCAGCGATATTTTTCGATTTTTTGCAGAACTTGAAAGTGATCAATATGGGTGGTTTTTACTACCTCTGCTAAAGACAGACTTCAGAATCTCCATAAAACACCTAATTTTGACATCAGCCAATTTATTTAGATTGGACTGGGCTGACAATGAGTTACTGTCAGCACAAAAACAGGCAATTTTGGGAGTGTTTTCTAAATTATTGCTTGTGAGTAGTCTGATGTTAGCTCTTTTAATTGATAAGCTACTTGTACTCAAATAACTATTGGTTTTTGTAAAAGATTTAGCGTTGAATTGTGCCTTCTCCCATCTCTAGATTGGTACCTGGAGTATAGCCTGTTGTCTCATTACCATAAATATGTGGTTTATGCTGTGAAAACAAACAACTCATACCTGGTTCCACAAAATGATCAAAAGAAGGAAATCGCTTTTTTAATCTGGCTGCACATCATGATGGTTAAACTCAGAGTAAACGATCAATGAGCATATCTCATTATTGTTCTGCGCATGAGAAGTCCACGTTCATCCTGTTGGAATACATGAAGAAGATAGGTTTCATATTTAAATGCAAGTGGCCAATTAACACCCCCTTCCCCCACATTATACTGCAGAAAACTACTATTATTTTTCTATTATTTGGTTCATCACCTCTTGCCATTTTCTTCATCCAAGAAATAAATAATAATTAGACCTGTCGTATCATGATGTTATATAAGTTTCTACCGTATAAATACAAACACCACTTTTTTGCTTGCTTTTAATCTTGTAGCATATTAGGCTCTAAGTGAAACTGTCAAATCTGGAGTCATACTTCAGTATACGTAATATTAAAAAGCCACAAAATATGTTGTCCCCTTCTAGAAATAATCCACTTGTTCAAGACTGAATAATTATTATGTACAACGAGCATGTTTCCATTATTTTTATAGCCTTTAAGAAATTAAGAGAAGCAACATGTTTTGAGTGGCCTTCCTTGCAAAATGAAACTACCCTACTTTTTGCAATAATGAAATCTGAACAAAATCTTGAATGACTAAATACTATACAAGAGAAGCTTACTATTGTAAATATTTCCCTCACCTCTGCGTGTACACATGATGAAGACACATACATGGCAAGTGAATCAGGCCATGGAATGCTGTTGTACTGATCCCACCATCTTCTGAGCTCCATTCTCACGTAAAATCCCAAGATAAATGAAACTGGGATGATGTGACGACAGTGTAAGGCAGCCTTCTCAAAATATCTGTATCATGATTTTGATAATAATCACAGCATTACAATCAAAAGGGTCATAACTTACTGTAGGCTATATTGATCAGAATAAAAATGAATTATTCAATGTTTACTGTAACAAAATTTACTTACCGCTTTCCATTATCAGTGAGTGAAAACCGATAAGTAAATGATAATATAAAGTAAATGACTGTGTATAGTATCATATATCGCCACAGAAACTTGCAAATACTCCCGCGCCACCTGAAATTTTAAAATAGAGGTATAAGTGATGCATTGAGGGTGTCAGTCACTAGGCTATTTTGTTGTTCATCAAAAGATTCCTACATTGTACTGGCGATGACGAAATGACCTCCAAAGCTGCCTGGAAAAGCCTGGGAAAAAAGAAAATCATAATTATGACCTGCTCGCAAAACAATCAGGGTCATATTGGAATGGTCCCCCCCCCCCCTAAATTAATAAGATAATAATTGATTGATTGATTGGAATGATTTATGAATATTCATAATCGTTTAAGACTGAATTACTTCTTTTTCAAACATTACCGTAGCAAAAACTTGATTTGACTAAAATATCCTTCACCTCGTCCTTCAAATACTTCTCTCAAAATATTGAACATAATGAAAAATAAAATCTATTCTCTGATGAGTTAGTGAAAATTTCTCCTCGAAATGTGAGAATTTGCACATTTTCTGCATTTGAATTGGTCACATGAACTTGGCATAATTTCGATTTTAATTTTTATGACAATATTGTAAATGATGGCTAAATTTCTGAGTCGCATCACTAACAATAATTTTAATAACACTAAAAATAAGAGCAAGCCCCAATTGAATGCCACATTTGAGGTGTTGCCACATTCTTCAACCAGCATTGATTTTGTCAAAATGATATAATTATGTTTCAGTGAGAAATGTGATACTTAAAAAATGGGCCAACATCTACCATTGTCATCCAAAATTAAATGAAATTCTGGAAGGGTTCTGTGGCCGTTTTAAATACAAAAAAAGCAACCTCTGAACTTTTGAGCCCAAATATTCACAACTCATCTCTCAGAACATATGAGGAGCTCGAAAGAAAAAGCAGATAAGTCCATAATAAGAAATTTTACAGGAGAGGAGAAAAACTAGTTATCTGGAAACGGTTTCAAACTGAGAGTAGCTATATAGCTGATAGGGGGAGCCATGAGATGGCACTTTTATGCATTTTTTGATGAAAGTTTTGAAAATCGTGGATTGATAGTGCAGCGGTACGTTGGGAGTCGGGGAGAATAAAGTACAGTTCTGGTCATTATATCGAGGCAACCGCCAGCGACATTTTCCGAAGCGGCAGAAGAAGGAATCTTGCTCACCCATGCTTGAAGTATGCTTATCTTCGATTCCTTCTTCTGCCGCTTCGGAAAATGTCGCTGGCGGTTTGCCTCGATATATGACCAGAACTATACAAGGGTTGGCTAATAACAGTATATTACAATATGATCCATAAATACAGTGAGAAGGAGTAGGAAGGAAATGAAGGAAGGAAGGGCCTGATCAAGGACCGGTATAATAGTTTAGCCACAAATTTGGAGGTCGGTTTGGATCTAGCTTGGTTTTGCTTGAAAAAAAAAACCCACAGCATGTATTTTTAAACAATAATATGGAGTGTTTTAAAATGCGGATTCTAATATATTCATGAGACAATCTCATGTACATGTTTCATAGGGATACGGAAAAAAACTAAATTAAACAGATTTAACATTACGGAAAATTTACCACTTTGGAGGTGGCTTGTTATGCACCCAAAATTGGATCTGGCTGCTTTTGCACGAACAAAACGTACCGGTACGGTATTTTAGTCATAGATTTAGCTGTTTTTGCTTAGAACGCGTATTTTTGGAACCAGCACTTTACCGGCATGCTGTTTTATGGGGCTGTGCTACACTATATTTGGTAGAGGCGGGTAGAGGGGATCAAGTAGAACCCAATGCCACTTCAAAGTTCAAACTAATTCTTTCCCTCGGTTGGATCTAGCTGCTTTCGCTTGGGAGCTCTTCATATTTAAAAACCGAACTTTTTCGTCTGATATTGGGAACAACTTCTCATGAAAACTAGAGTAGGTCATTGGAAAATCAATCCTGGAAGCGGTATCTTTCAATTCTCTATTCACATGATCTATTAAGCATTGAAACTGGGCCTTTAATATTTATTTAGGCCAAAATTAGCGCAGAAGTCTAATGCAGCAAGAGAAATAATCGGCCTTATTGAACATCACACGAGGTTTTTTGATAAGCATGGCAGCCATTCACGTCCTCGTATTGAAAGTACGTGATCAGCCCTGGTAAAATTGCGCTGCATCATATCCTATTTTGTTTCATAATATTGAAGAGCTGGGATTAGTTTGAAGTGGCATTGGGTTCTCCATGATGCCCTCTACCAAGTAACCCAAAGATGGTGTGGCACAGACCCATAAAGCCGGGTGTAAAGTGGCTCCAAAAATGCGCGTTCTAAGCAAAAACAGCTAAATCCATGACATAAAATCCGGTACGTTTTGTTCGTGCAAAAGCAGCTAGATACAAGTTTTTGGGCAAAACGAGTCAGGTCCAAGGTGGTAAATTTTCCGTAATATTAAATGTGTTTAATTAAGTTTTTTCATATCCTTATGAAACATGTACATGACTGTCTCATGAGTATAGTGGAATCCGCATTTTAACACACTTCATATTATTGTTTAAAAATATTTTTTGTGGAAAAAATACATTCTTTCAAGAAAAACCAGCTAGATCCTAACCGACCTCCAAATTAGTGACTAAACTATCAATCCATGATTTTCAAAACTTGGATCAAAACATGCATAAAATGCCATCTCATGGCTCCCCCATATCAGCTACTTTCAGTTTGCAACCGTTTCCAGATGGCAGGTTTTTCTCCTCTCCTGTAAAATTTCTTATTGTGGACTTAGCTGCTTTTGCTTTCGAGCTCCTCAATTAATATAAGCATGTGCCTACTCTCCTTAAGTCGGAAATATACAAGTCTGATGTGGTACAGCTAGTACCATTAACCTTGTGACAAATACACACAAAATTCTGAAGCTAACTCACTCTCAAAATCACTCCTCCATGGCTGCGACTCGTAGGTGCATTTTGGCCCAACTTGACTGATGAATTTATGGTGGTAGTATCATTGTTGTCTCAGGCCCATAAACAATGCTTGTGACAGCAACAGCACCCCACACACTCAGGAACGAAACACTCAAACATTGAAAGCAGCCAGTCATATGCTAACATAAGAGCGCATATCTGGATACAATCAAAACGGTTATTTGTGAACCATTCAGGTCAAAATGCGTTTTCTGCATTGTTCAAACACTGTAAACACCCAAACATTGAAAACAGCCAGTGATAGGCTAAGATAAAAGTCCAATTAAAATTCTTTGTGGAAAACTGCGACCATTCAGGTCAATCAAATGCGAATTTTGCATTGTTCCTCAATCATCCGATACTGGTATTGGGCCTAATCAACATTGTATATAGCCTCTTTCAGTGCGCTCACCCACTTTTCCCTCTCTTCATCGTCTTCGCAGAAAAGCTGGTAAGAAGCATGGTGACGGACTACCATTTGGGTTCTGGATTTATTCTTGCACCATTTGATCGCGTCACCTGCTGCCCGGAGTTCGAAGTATGGTTGGTTGTTAAAACCTTGGACTCGTATATCGCATAGCTCAACTACGCCGAGAGGGATTTTCTCCGTAGCAGTCTTGAAGTAGTACAAGCTACCGTCATTGACGGCAAACCACCTCCTATGCCACATGTGGTGTTTTCCTCGCTTCAAAAGCCAACCCTCCTTCAAAGGCGTGAAGTCTTGCCCCCGGCTCTCAGGGAAGGCAAACGGCTTCTTCTGGATGCTTCTAAATATCCTCTGAAGAAGTGCTCGGGGTATGTCCCGTCCACCATCGATACCCCGGGTCATCTTCTTGAATTGATCCAGTGTCATTTTGTTGATCACGTTGGGATTGTGCAAGTCAGTGTTCGCCATGATGATGGCGAAGGACAGCAGGTAAGTTGTCTCCTTGCTCTTGAAGCTTAACGGATTTGTGGCAAAATATTTCTCGGCGAATTCCTCCATGATCCGGTCTATTTTCTGAGCTTCCCCGGGAAGTTTGAATTTCCAAAGGAATTCACGCATAGCTTGGAGCAGATCTAGCTGCGAGAAGTCGCAAATTCCAACATATGCATGCAATACCTTGAGGTTAAACTCCCGGTGGTCACCCAAATAGTCACCAATACCAGCCTTGCACAGACCCTCACCACCCCAGAGGAACTCGGCTACGGCCCCGGGTTCTTCCTCCAGTATTCCATGATCAATCAAATAGCTTATGCCCTGCTGAGGACCATCACGATTAAAATGCATTCTGCCCAGTGCCAATATGACGCTCTTGGCGCAGTCAGGAACTACAATTGGCATCTGTTTTTCAGGTATGCCAAGAACATCCCTCATCTTAAATTGCAGCTGAGCGATCTCCATTGTCGGAGCTGTTTCAGTCAGGCCAGCAGTCAAAAGTCTCTGTGGACCACAACATTTTGAATATCAATTATTTGATGACCCCTTTTTGCAGTAAAATCTACAAACATAACTGAGGATATTTGCTTCATATGATACAAACATAACTGAGGATATTTGCTTCATATGATACAAACATAAATGCAGGCAATTCTGCATTCTAAAGTTAGCCTTCCACTAAACGCTAAGAAGAGACTATTATATTAGAAATGGAGGACAAACGTAACTCACTGCACAACTTACTCCGCCTTGAAACGAATCCTTGGACGATTTTTTCGTGCTCTGCAGAATATGAAATGGTCAACAACTAAAGGAGGGGTAACTTAGGTGACCTGCCTTGAAAAATCAATAGGGGAAATATATTATTGTTACTTCAACAAAGAAGACGACCCTCTGTCATTGTTGTTTCCTTTTTTTTGTTTCCCGATACTTTTTCGACAGGGATCTTGACGAAGATATAGGAACTTCAAAAAACCAACAGTGCACAGTCACACAATCATAAGACGTAAAAATCTATACAAACATAAAAATTTGTCAAAGGGCGTGAATGAAGCTATATATGGATCATTCTATCCTCCTGAGACCCCTAGTACACCTTTCAATCACCTTTTTTTACGCGTTTGAGTTAGTCAGAAGGTGCTGGAAAAAACAAAGGTACAGTGTACTGTACCAGGGGTCTCAGGAGGCTATATTTACTCGCACTTTTCCACTTTTTCCTGAGTAATTTTTTTTCGTTGCATTTCTGTCACAGTTATTGAACATTATGTGGATGTGTAAGGTTTGAAGTGAAGCAAATAGATGAAAGCTGAGCTAAATGTTAGTTATGCAGACTAGCAAACCTTTTAGAACACGTGCAGGTGTATCAATCTGTTATAGCCTGCCTCTTTTACCGGACATACGTAAACCTGCACTTCTCTGGTTTATAAGATCAAGTAGTCAGGCAATACCTTTTACCATATTGGACTGAGTGGATGTCCCTTGGGATGTCCATAGTCAAATTAATGTTGTATACATACCTTAATATAGTTAATGAGAATGAATAAAATAATGAACTGTGTAACCTCCGTTAGCAGACTGTATATATTTTATACTTAAAACGTTAAAGGTTTTCCAAGGAATAAGAAAAAATAACATTATACAAAAAACAACTTCTGAGCGTTGTCGGGCCACATATTGAGTGCAGCCTTCAATTGATATAATTGGTCATTACTAATAATTAAGATTTGCAGAAATTAATTATGTAATTTCCTTTCCATAACAAAGGTTATAATTATGAGGTAACAGAGGTTGCAGACATCTATTTAATGCAGTGATTCTTTCGCATATTACCAATGACGTTGATACTTAAGTACAACAAAAGGTATTCTTAGTTAAATGGCTTCACAGCCACATATTAAACCACTGGTTTCCGACCTTTTTTCTATTCTTCCTCCCAGCCAGTTGCCCAGCGAAGCTGGGCAACTGGCTGGGAGGCAACTCCACCTGCCGGTTGCGCCGCGAAGCGGCGCCCGCCAAAAAACGAATAGTAGGTTATCGCCCTCATCCCAATGCGTTTTTCCCGACTTCATAACTCGCGATCGGGTTAATCGATTTCAAATCGGAAACAAGATTTACACTCCGCTCACTCCAGTTTCAAACTTTAGCTGGATAAACAACAACTAGGGCCATTACCGGGGTCATTATCCGGGGTCAAAGTTCAAAAAAGTGTCGTTAGTCGCACCAGGGTACAGCCTAAACGGTGCATCGTAGAGGGTCATACAAGGCTTCATTAGAACCGCAATGTTCCCAGGGGGTGCCCTCCTGCATACCTTTTTTTGAGAATAACCTTTACTTTTTGAGCTACAAGGCGATTTCGAAAGTGTCAGTTTTGTGGCTTTCGCTCCATTTCTGTACCGAGACCGGATATACTTGGGAGGGGAGGTCCCAGTCTGGAGCTCACTTCCCCCCACAGGAGGTTGAAGGGGGGAAACATTTTGGGACGAAAGGGGGGGCATCAGCAGGTTTTCACTTTATTCTGATGATGAAAAGAATTAAATAAAAATAGGCAGTAAAACTGCAGAAAACTATTCTTCCTCTGGGTGAGATTAAAAGTAAGAAACAAGTCCATGGGTGGGGGTTGGTTCGTGTCATAGGGATGTGTGATAATTAAATTTAATTCAAAACATTCGTGCTTTGGGGCTGGGAAGAATTAGGCAGATATCGCTTTT
>JYFJ02008025.1:0-13649 GCA_000934665.2 Catajapyx aquilonaris
CCGCCGGACAGGGTTGCCAGGTAACGCACTACAACATAAGCAGCTTAGGCCGAATTTGTCAATAGCTGTTCGGACAAAAAAGTTGGACCACCCTGTATTTCAAGACCCTGTTACTGTGGATTTTGATTAAATGAGCATACTAATATTAACTGAACTTATGCTTGCCCTTGGAGCCTACCAGAATGGTGGCAGCCAACCCTTGCATACAACTATGTAAAATTGTGTTTGTAATGTGCGTGATACTTGTACCCCAGCAATTTAAATGGCAAGTAGATATTAACATTGTAAATTGTTGTCACATTTAGAACGCCAATTAGACAAAGCAAGACTCTACAACTTCGGACATGTGAAGAAGGGAAGAAAGTGGCTCAGAAGCATACTGTTAAGTGATACTTCGTCAGAAAGTGAAGAGGAGGATGTTACTGAGGAAGAGTTGCGAGAAATGATGACCATGCACTTGCTAAGAAAGAAGTATCAGAAATTGTATTATACTAATCCTGAGGTAAGTATCTTTGTGCTGCATGTGTTTACTCACTGTCCTATAATTATCCTGCAATCTGGATTACTGCAAAATTAAGGATTTATTAATAGTTTTTGGGACATTGGATTGCTATAACAGTTATGCCCAAGTCCCATGGGTGTTAGGCTTCTGCAACTCATAGCTCGACAGTTGCAAGAGAGTCTGCCAAACATGCCAGATTGTCATGTAAGGCATGTAATGTTTTAGTACAACTTAATACCACTGGGAAGTGATTCCCAGAGATTTGAAGGGGAACCTACTTGGAAGCAATTTTCAGAGCCAATGTTACAGTGGTTTAATTTAACTTACAGAACTATCAGTATATGTACTACAGCGTGGGATTGTTGTCTCAACATGACAAATTTCCTGAGCATCAGAAGTCAGTTGTTGGATGTAAGAGGAAGAAGATTGATAAAAAACTCAAGAAGAGGAAAAAGGGTTTGTCTAGAGACAAGTTTTCCAATGGGGTGAGTTTTTAGTTGATATATAATTTTTTTTGCATTATCTTCCTGGAGTTGGAACTTTTGAACAATACCCACTCATCTTACACATGATCTAGGAATAACACACAGTAGCATTACGAAGGCTAGTCGGAAAATAAGTTTCACGATGCTACAGTTTCAACGCCATGCGATACACAGGGTAAAGACGATCATAGGCAGGTACTTTCATCCTTTCTCCTTTTGCAACTTGTGCGCATGTGCGGCAGCAGTCGGACAAGACTGAGTGGCAAGCCGAACGTGCCCAAGCACATTCCCCTAGGAAATGTCATGCCAGAGAAGCCAGACAGAGAGTGTTGGTCACATGGACTAAGGCAAAAGTTAGGACACTTGAGGACACTCGGTAATTGCCGTGGCCGATAATTCTCTGGTTGTCCTTCATGCTTGTGAACTTATTCCAAAATTGCTGGCACTATTTAGCCGCATCATTTGCTCAGACATGACCTCTCCGGACCATACATTTCGACGAATGTCGTATGTCGCATGTCAAATGTCAACCAGTAGCAGCAAACATCTTCCCCTCACTTAACTGCCCTAGTCCATGAGACCAACAATCTGTGTCTGGCAGGACTTTTCCTGGCAGAATGTGGGTGGGCACGCTCAAATCGCCACTCTGTCTCGTCCAACGGTTGCCACTCCTGCACATACGCTGCAAGACCCGTCCTATACAGGGTGTGTCTGACTAGCAGGTCAACCAGAAGTCAGCGTATTCCTTGGGCCAAAACAAATCGAAAGTGTAGGGATGAGAAATGTCAAGAGACGAACCTTTAACAAGGTAGATGACCAGAAACATTTGCCAGTGGTTGCCGAAGGAGCAGGATATGAGCGTCAAAATAGTGACTTTGTGATTTGCAAGGTCACCTCTTTCACAGTAGTGATTATCACAACTCCTTCGACAACCACCGGCCCAAATTTCTGGTCATCTACTTCATTAACGGTTGCTCCCTCGACATTTCTCACCCCTATACTCTACTTGTTTTGTCCCTAGGAATACTCTGCCGGCGGGATGACCTATTAGTAAGAAACACCAGGTATAGTACCGGAAGGATCGACGTACCTGCTTGTGATAGTTTCTTACCCTGTCCGTTGTATGGTGTCGAAACTGTAGCATAGCAAAACTTATTTTCCGACTAGCCCTTGTATTTTGTTATTATGCATAAGGTCAGCACACATGTATAGTGGTTAGGTCATCACTAGAGTCCGGATTTTTAGGCACGAAAAAACCCTGAAACAGGCGAAAAACCCTCAAATAGGCACACAAATTTTAATTTACGGACATATGGAGGATCAGCCCCCAGTCACTCTCCCTCATTTCTCGTGAGCTTAGTTGATTTCCCCCACCGAGGGGGGTTGGCCATGGGCTGCCAAGTGCCAG
Source organism: Catajapyx aquilonaris (assembly GCA_000934665.2). NCBI lineage: Eukaryota > Metazoa > Arthropoda > Diplura > Dicellurata > Japygidae > Catajapyx > Catajapyx aquilonaris. The sequence continues at coordinate 2,396 of JYFJ02008025.1, forward strand.
TACAGGTGGCTCCTTACCTAGCGGGGCAATTCCATTAGGGTCGACTCCGATTGGCTGGAGTCTGAAAGGCCTCCTTGGACCACAACATGGTTCTCCACAGGAGGCCTTTCAGACTCCAGCCAATCGGAGTCGACCTTAATGGAATTGCCCCGCTAGGTAAGGCGCCACCTGTACTGGCACTTGACTCTCGAGCCGACCATGGCCAACCCCCCTCGGTGGGGGAGATCAGCTAAGCTCACGGGGGTAGCAATGTACTGGTATAGGGAGTGACTCGGGGCTGTGGAGGATAATGTTAAAGAAAATAAAAAAGCTACACAAATTTTATGGGCCTAAAGTATAAAATAAGGTCACAAACCAGAGCAATAACTGAATAACAACGATCAACTGCCAGGAAATCACAAAACTTTGGCAAAAGACAAAGTGCAAGCAAGTAGGCCTATCACTTGTTCTGGACTCTACCGTTACAGCCCATTTCCACTTGCACAGTATGTTACCAAATATTTTTATAGACTTTCCTCTGATTGGAACCGCCTTCCGGCCCATATGCGTCACAGCAACATAATTTGTATTACTTCTGAACGATTTTGGTTCTTTCAGGAGCACAAAAAATACTCAGCAAAAAAATCAAACATGCCTCTGATAGGTCCAGAATAGGCCCAAAAAGTTTCGGAATTGCTTCAAAAAGCTCAAAAACTATCCCAAAAAAGGCCAAATAGGCATGAAAAGTCACAAAAAGCCTGAATAGGCAAAATAGTACCCAAAACCAAGGGAGGCGGAGTGGTGCTGCGGTACAGATGTTAAGGGTCCCGGGTTCGATCCCAGCCAAGGGTTCCCCCCTTCATCTTGTGCAGAGTTGGGCCATCTCTGCCGTCGTCTCTGGTGGAAATTTCCGCTAGACTAATCCACCCGGGGGAGTTCACAAAATGACCAATATGAGACATTGCACTTGCACTGTGCACATCCCCTTCTACTTACCCTTGGAACAACTAACATATACATTATATGGTTCCAAACAAATGGTGGTATTCCACTCCCCTAAAAAGGGCCCAGGGTCCGAGAACGGGGTACAGTGCTGGCCATATATCGAGGCAACGACTAGCGACATTTTCCCGAAGCGGCAGAAGAAGGAATCGAAGATAAGCATGCTACAAGCCGGGCGAGCAAGATTCCTTCTTCTGCCGCCTCGGAAAAATGTCGCTAGTCGTTTCCTCGATATATGGCCATCACTGTACAATTAAATTTTTAAAAAACATTTAAAAAAATATACATTATAAAAAGTACCCAAAACCACATAATTTAGGCAATTTTAGGGGATACAGTTGACCTTACTGGCGTGCGGGGGCAGCTGGCTGTGTCGCAAAGGCAAGGATAAAGGATAGGTCTGTATGGCTGAAGATGTCTGTATCTGCAAGGACGGAAGGTTAGGGTGGGTAGAGCATACCCCTTCCAAAATCTAATCAATCTTTGCATCCTTGCCTTTGCGACACAGCCAAGCTGCCCCCAGCCACTACTCACCCTGTCGCCTCCCGCACGCCAGTAGGGGTTACTCTTTCCATTTTAGGCACTAGAAAGCCTACATTTTCCACATATTGCACTTATGAAACGGATAGATCTCTTCACAATATCATCCCAACTGTAAAGGAACTAAATAGGCATTTTACCTAAAAATCCGGACTTTAGTCATCACTCATTCATCTATCAAATGAATGTTTGTTTCCCAGGCTGGATGGATGAGAGTGGAGTTTTTAATGAGTTACTGCATATCTATGCCTACATGGGTTTTAACAGTTATTTCTTGTTTTTTCCTATGCTTAAAATACTAGGAAGTGATTACATACGAGGAACTAGGGCATGCTGATAATTTTTGCCTCCATGTGTATAGAATGTGTAATACATATCACAAGACAATGTGGGTAACATCAAATGAAAACCTGGTATATCCTCTTCAAAACCATATATTTACTTTTCTACATAATCACCACCTGCAGCAATACACTTTATATACTATACTATACTAGTTGCTGCTTCCTGTGGGTGTAGAACTCAGGGTTTTGGGAGCAGCACCAAGCATGAACAACAGCCTCAACTTCTGCATTGGAGCAGTACTGATTGCCCTTCATGTGTGTCCTCATTTTTGGGAAAAGAAAGACTTGGCAGTGTGCAAGATCTGGGCTGCACGCAGGATGAGGAAGTATGTGGAGTTTGAGTCTCTGGAGGGCATCTGCAGTATGTAGTATGCGTGTGTAGTATGCGTGTGTAGTGGAGAATTACTGTGGTGAAGAATGACATCCTTTTCTGGCGCACCCTGTTCACTCATTCTCGAAACCTCTGCAGAGTGTCCTCATGGACCTCAGAATTTTCGAATTTGTGTCTGGTCAGGGACTCAACATGCACGGCACCTTCTCCAGAGACTCAAATTCCCCCGTACTTCCTCCTCTGACCTACAGCCCAGATCTTGCACCCTGCGACTTCTTTCTTTTACCAAAAATGAAGACATACCTGAAAAGCAATTGGTACAGCTCCAATGCAGGAGTTGAGCTGCTGTTCGTGCTTGGTGCTGCTCCCAGAGCCCGGAGTTCTACGCCGACAGGAGGAAAGAACTGGTACTTAGATCATTGGTGCGAGTGAATTGCTGTAGGTGGTGATTGTATAGAAATGTAATTATACGTGTTTTTTTGTTGTAATACCCGTGATAGGGCCAGGAGCTCTTAAGGGGGGTGGAATACCTTTCTCTCTCTCTCTCTCTCTCTTCCCCCCCACCTCCCTGTCCCCCCCTCTCTCCCTCTCTCTCTCTCCCCCCCCCNCAGTGGATTTTTCTGATTTAAAAAATTCAATCACCGGTGCAGGGAAGAAAGGACATGAGGTAGGGATGGCGATTTCTGGGGAGGAGACAAGAGTGCAGGTGTAATGTCATTATACTGGCGTCATGTGAAGTCTCCTTGACACCTAGCCAGACATAGCATGGTTTGGGAGGAAAAGTTGTCAGATGCCTCCAAGGTGTGGGTGAGAGACCCTCCTGACACAGGCAAAAGGGAATTCCCGGGCGGGGATCGAACCCGGGACCTTCTGCTCAGCAAGCCGAGTTGTTACCGACTCAGCCACCACGTCTCCCCTTGAAGAGGACATTACAGGCTTTCGTTTGCTGCTGCCTGCAATATCCTGTTATATGTATTACACATTCTACGTACGTGGAGGCAAATCATCAGCATATCCTCGTAGATGTGGCAATGCGATATAATTTAAGCAGCGGACATTAACCCCTTGGCCCCACCTTCTGGAATTTTCACATGCATGAAACTAGAAATAATATCTTTGTGAGAACGGAGCTAATATTGAAAAATAACTGGGGAGGTTGCTTTTTAGCCTCGACGTAGCGGGCCAATGTGCAAGGATGAATCACTTGAAAACTGACTAGACAAAAAGATGATAATATCGTCATGAATAAGTCTAGGAACACGGCTGCAAAAAATCTGGACATGTCTCATTGCCCATCAACCAAAGGGTTTCTTCTAGATTTTTTTTTCTTGGACTCCACAAATATTTGGTGGAAGTCATTCCTAGTAATGTATGTAAGATGGAAGAGTGAAACTCAGTTCTCTCCTGCCTGTTCTGGTATCGCAAAAATCTCCATATTAAATTCTCAATATTCTGATTCTTCCCATTTGAAATTGCCACAAGCGAAGCTAGGAACATGATATGATTTAGTTTTAATCTTTATAGCAATCCCCAACTGTTGCACTTTAGCATGATCATTTTTTACACTTAAAATTGATGATATAGCTATCCTTTCATGTAAAAAAAACAAAAAACAAAAAATCAAAATTGCAATGATTTGTTTGGCTAAATTTGAACAATGGATTCATTATATGGGTGCAGTGCAGTAGGTGGCAGGACAATGGATGCTGTGCCCCCATGATCTCACACTCCCATTGGCTGCTGGTCATCGCAGATCTCTACCTAATTAGCTAGGATGGGTAATTGCACTTAATTTTGGGAGTGCAGCCAAGGAAGCGTCATTGTTTTGCTCACTCGTATGACTGAGATAGGTCTGGCTTGGACCACTGTTAACTCCTCACAGGTAGGACCTGTCAGAATATGAAATGTCTTTGTCCGATTTGCAGTCAGACCCCTTACAGAAAATTCTGCGCAGAGAGATGCTCCCTGGCAATATCATTTTTTTGCCTTGATGGCAGCAGAAAGATTGCCAAGTGTGTGGTGGTACTTCCGGAATTCAGAGAAGACCAAAAAAAAAAAAAGTCTCTGATTTGATATTTTAAGGTCAGACCCACAGATGGTTCAAAAACTGTTTGCTAGCTCTTGTTTAGTGCTGATAGTGCCCCTTCACCATAATCCATTGTGGAGGAAAATGAGTTGCTCCTAATTGTACAACATTCTATCAATTACTTAGTTCATGATATCATTCCATTGCAGGAATTGGCCAAACTAGAGTAGAAACCATCATGGTTTATTGCTCCTATTGGCATAGAAAGAGAATATTACCTGGGGGTTCTTTTCACAAGAACATTTTTGTCAATGCAGTGCAAGGAGGAGAGCAGAGAGGACTTCAGCCTAGGAAGTGAATGGGGTGGAAGTGACCTCTCCATTCGCTCCATTGGACTGTTTCCTCGTAGCCGACGTAAGGCAGGTCAACAGTACAAGAACCCAGAGGTATTGGCACTACGACGACGGAAGTTTTGGATGCTGATGAGCAAGAAGGAGGTGGGGAAAGTGCAGAGGGCTAAAGTGACCAATCACAAGGAACAACTGTCCACCTGCAAGCGCATGGCCACTGCTTGTATGCGCTATGCACGTCAGAAAGCTCTTCAATCACAGAAGAATGTGAAGGAGACTGTATGGCGGGCAAAGAGACTCACAAGAGAGATGCAAGCATATTGGAAGCATTATGACAGAGTTGAGAGAGAGACCAGAAAGAGGATTGAGAAGGAAGAAGAGGAGCAGAGGAAGATAGATCTTGAGATGATGGAGGTGATTAGTAATATCATTTTAACCAAGTACTATTTCTGCATGGAAAATTACACCACAGTTACATTGACGTTGTCGAATGTTTCATATTTTATACATTTTATTGAAATATTGAAGGGAAATATTTCCAAAATGGCAAAAGTAGAGAGCATGCTATTGTCATTTGTACAGTCTAACTACTACATAACAAACATTACTCGAGGGGAGATTTTTGTTTGATTGGGAAGGAGCCAAAGCAATTAAGGTTCTGTGGCTTACATATGAAAGGTTTATATGTAACAAAAAAGGTTTGCTTCTGTCAGAAGTGCCACAAGAACACATCTTAAAAGTACTTCCCAGTAGCAAAAAATATTTACTGGTATATATTTTTATGCCTTTTACTACAATAGCAATTAGATGTGGTTTCCTAGGTTTACCTGCAAAGGTCAGGAAAGAGAAATATGAGGTGACTGGTGGCAGCTAGAGATGGAATTTCACACATTTGAGTGCCAACAAGGCTAAGAGCGCTATCACACTGGATGACAAATGTGACACTATGATATTTTGAGACCACAGAAATAAATAGGAGCTGCCACGCTGAAGCAGTTCAACGCCATGGCTTAGTGTCACAACTGGTTTTAATTCCTGCTGAGCTAACCTTTTAAGAACCACGCACTTTATTAAGGTCACTCCCAAGAGATTAAGGGCGAGCAGAATTTTTTGAATGATTTTTCCATGACAAAGTTTTATTTGCAATACAGATACAAAAGAACAAAAGCCTTTTCACAGAAGAGAATCTGATTCGTTTGGGTTTCATCATTTAGAGGTTACATTGTAGCTCAATATTAATAGTTTTGAACTTAATTTGTGAGCAGGTCAAGTTACTTTTGGAATTATTTTGATAGTTGACTAATTCACTTATATTTTGACAGTCATCAGTCATGTATATTAACTTGTTCCTAAAGTAAAGGGCAGTTGGTCATAAAAATTAGTTACAGAATTTTACCTGAAAAACTAGGCAGCTGGATGATGGCACATTACCCAGTGAAGAGACGAGGCACTGCCAGTATAACACAATTTATATCGAAGCATTTTTCGAATTGTGGTGACAAATTTTGTAAGCCTTTTGTCAGGAACTCTCACTAGCAGACTCATTCTTATGTTTCTTGGTTACCTCCTAGCTGCTCTTATGCCAGAAATTTTCTGGGAGTTGCAAAGCAAGGGAAAGTCACTTTACGCAATATCAGGACTTTGGTATGCTCAAAAGTGCATCACTTTAAGTGTTAGAAACATTAAGTATCAAGGCCCGTTTCCAAAGAAGCTTCAGCTTGAAAAAATGCGCTCTGGCGCTCGCTCTAGCTGGGGCTTTACAGCTTGCGCCCTCATACCAAAGAAGCTTCGGCTTCCCAGCTGCTTGTGAAATCCAAGATGGCGATCACTACGCAGCGGAGGAGATTGCTCCTTCGGCTGAAGCTTACTCATTTGCTGTTGCGAATTAATAACGCAAGGATCCGCGACATCGTCCCAGCTCCGGCCATCTTTTTTCTTCTCTCCACTGCCCGATCTCTCCATCTCCCCTCCTCCCGCCACCTTCCCCCTGTCACCGTCCCACGTGACCACAGGGACCCGCGCGGATTGGTCAGAAGGAAGCTTCAGCTCCATCGCTAGCTTGGAATATCGAGGGGAGTTCGATGTTCAAAGCAAGCTGAATTCGAGAGCTAAAATATCGACCCAGCGCTAGACGCGTTGCGGCTGGAGCTAGAGCGAGCGCCAGAGCGCAATTTTTCAAGCTGAAGCATCTTTGGAAACGGGCCTTTACCATATGTAATGACGGATATGTGCACTTGTTCTTGTGTGTTCTTCTCAAACAGTTGAAGGAGGACATCTTTGAGCATTCTCCTTGCAGTTCATGATGTAGTCCAGACCCTGCACTGAGTGACCTTCACATGTTTGCCACCTGCAGATAATTTTTGATGGGCAAGAGCATAAGGAGATATCAAGAGACAAGAGGCTTGGCTTGGCAACAAGACTGATCAACATATTTATATTTATCAACATTTTAGGGGTTCTTTATACATAGAAAATCTGGTACAGTGCAAGACATTAATGGTGTCGTACTGGTGGCGCCATGAGCCATTGGCAGTAAAAGAGTGAATCGGAAGTGATGAATTAAAAACCAATACATCGCTTCAATTTGCTCTTTGCTGCCACCAGTACAACACCATTAATGTCCAGAACTGTACCATGGTTGAAAAAAATTCTTCGACTGATGTAGTTTGTGTACAGTAATAGCTGAAAATCTGTGCCATTATGATGCTGTAGCGTTTTTTAAATAAATTTTTAAAATAGAAATATGGCCAAACAGCCCTTACTATGGGAACATACTCATATTTCCACCACTTTTCAGGCTGTGGAGAGCAAGATACAGATGTGCAGACACATCTTTTTCAACAAATCTGGGTGTGCTCTTGGCCATCTGGGCATGGGGTCTTTTGCATTACATGGAGGAAGATCCAGGGGTACTGGTGGTACTTTATATCTGAGTTGATTGAAGTGCAATAGAAGGCTCACTTTATAATTGAAGGGCTCGGGAGTAAACAATGGTAAGGGATATGTAACACCCATACCCTTACCATTACTTACTCCCGAGCCCTTCAATTGACATCACAGATGCATTGCCATGGGACCATGTATTTAAATGTCTACTGTAAGAGGTTTTAGTTCTATCCTTGTTCTCTTTGCTGACACATTTTCAAGCCATTGCACAGTGTGGCCAAACAAGTGAATGCTTGGACAATGGCTCCCACTCCACGCGTATTTGTCACGATGGGGTCATGACTTTCCTCTGATTTTTAAGACAAAAAATAGCGAATTTCACTTTGAATGACAGACCAACGGAAGGACTAGATTCCCCAGTTATACATTCACATTGTTTTAAGTGCACACAATTGCACCTTTCGTCGGTGCAGCATACTGCTATAGTGGGAGCTGTACAAGTAAAATGACAGAAAAAAACCGCATTTGATGATAGAAGCAAGCCACTTTGCACACTTGTTCCTAACACCATAAGGTTCAATTTGGCCTGCAGTACGGTCAAAATTTTCCCGTAGGATTCAAAATGGCGACCATCTTTTCAAAATGGCCGACAATATCGAAAAGTGTTACTTTTTGGGGTACTCATGAATGCGGGGTGTCGATTCCGCATGATTTAAGGTCTCTAAACTCGAATTTGGCCATACCAAGTTGCCGTCTTGAATTATTTCGGCCCCAGAGGCGCCATTTTCCAAAATGGCGGCTTTTATTGCATACACCTCAAATTGTCCTAGAAGTGAATGTGATGTGTCGATTCCGAGTCATTTCCACATGCGAAGCTCAAATATGAACTGACCTTGGCGACATTTTCCAAGATGGCGGCCTGATGTATTCTGTAAACTCAGAACTAGTCGAAGCGGTACACAAAAATATGCTGCAAAATCTTGCAGAAAGCAAGCCACTTTGCACAGACGTTCCATAGACCAAGACGATCAATTTGACCCGCAGCACCCTGACCCCTGACCTTCTGGGGTCAAATGGAGGCCATTTTTGAAGAAAAAAAAGTCAGATATTTTTTGTAAATTCCCAATTGCCTCTCCATGGCAATGTTGGTGTCATTTCCGCATATTTCGAGGTCGACAAGTCGATTGGTAACATGCAGGAGGTCATAAGGTCACTAGTTTGTGACCTGTGACCTCCATTTTGAAATTACCCTACTGGGCTATGTCTAATGGTATTTGCGACTAAAAGGTGGCATGTGAGGTATCATTTAGATATAATTTGATGTCACTGAAACCGAAAACGACAATAAAAATTCGGAATCATGCATCCGATGACCTGTGGGGCGCCATATTGGGTTTCAACTTATACCCTTTGGTGGGGATGTGCACCCACCCGTAAGGGAATAGTATAGACGTGTTTGGTATCCTTGCAGCATAATAATTCGAGGTCGCTAAGACGATTGGTCATATTCAGAAGGTCAGAAGGTCACTAGTTTGTGACCTATGGCCGCCATTTTGAAATTATCCTATCAGGAAATGTGTAAAGGTATTTGCATATGATGTGTGGCTTGTGTGGTCTCAGAAAGCATGATTCGAGATTTTGTGTCATTTTTGATTTCAGTGACAGCAAATTATATGTAATCGACACCTCACAAGTCACACATCATATGCAAATACCTTTACACATTTCCCGATAGGATAATTTCAAAATGGCGGCCATAGGTCACAAACTAGTGACCTTCTGACCTTCTGAATATGACCAATCGTCTTAGCGACCTCGAATTATTATGCTGCAAGGATACCAAACACGTCTATACTATTCGCTTACGGGTGCACATCCCCACCAAAGGGTATAAGTTGAAACCCAATATGGCGCCCCACAGGTCATCGGATGCATGATTCCGAATTTTTATTGTCGTTTTCGGTTTCAGTGACATCAAATTATATCTAAATGATACCTCTCATGCCACCTTTTAGTCGCAAATACCATTAGACATAGCCCAGTAGGGTAATTTCAAAATGGAGGTCACAGGTCACAAACTAGTGACCTTATGACCTCCTGCATGTTACCAATCGACTTGTCGACCTCGAAATATGCGGAAATGACACCAACATTGCCATGGAGAGGCAATGGGGAAGTAGCCTTCATTTTGGAAACTACATAATAAATTCGCCCATATTTTTTGGATTTTTTTGGCATATTCCGTTTTAAGATATCAGCTTTAGTTCCGGAGTAATTGGGGTTTTTATGTAGGGAAATGGTGATGTCACTGTTTCCCTAGAAAATGTTGACGTCACGCGAAGTGAAATGAACGCAAAAATGATGTTATAGAACGCGCCCCGTCAATGTTGTAAAATGCTTCGCTGTGGTTAGCAACCGTCCCATTCCATGAGCAAGATAGCGGCCGTGGCGCGTTTTTACTTCACGCCGCTCAATCAGCTTAGGGGCTGGCAGGGGTGCCAACTGGCAGGAATCATCTGTCACCCGAATTCGGCACATGAAGGCCCCCTTTCTCCACCTCGATGGCCTACAGCCGCCTTGCGAATGCTTTCCGTCGTGTCCGCGGTTAATTCAAAGTCAAATTCCTCATCTCTCGCAGTCAACCAGACATTTCAGTGTACCCTTTCGATTGGCTCCGGCGTTTTTCCCGCCAATTTTGAAGGCACTTTTAAATGTGCCGTAATTTATCCAGTAATGTCATTTTGATGCAACAGAGTGATGGAATGTATGTTTACAGGCATGGGCTAGCTAGTTATGAACAAAAATCCCAAATCCCAGACCAAGGCTAGTTCCCCATTGGGAATTTACAAAAAATATCTGACTTTTTTTTTCAAAAATGGCCTCCATTTGACCCCAGAAGGTCAGGGGTCAGGGTGCTGCGGGTCAAATTGATCGTCTTGGTCTATGGAACGTCTGTGCAAAGTGGCTTGCTTTCTGCAAGATTTTGCAGCATATTTTTGTGTACCGCTTCGACTAGTTCTGAGTTTACAGAATACATCAGGCCGCCATCTTGGAAAATGGCGCCTGTGGGACCTCATTGACACAAAATGTCGCCAAGGTCAGTTCATATTTGAGCTTCGCATGTGGAAATGACTCGGAATCGACACATCACATTCACTTCTAGGACAATTTGAGGTGTATGCAATAAAAGCCGCCATTTTGGAAAATGGCGCCTCTGGGGCCGAAATAATTCAAGATGGCAACTTGGTATGGCCAAATTCGAGTTTAGAGACCTTAAATCATGCGGAATCGACACCCCGCATTCATGAGTAGCCTACCCCAAAAAGTAACACTTTTCGATATTGTCTGCCATTTTGAAAAGATGGTCGCCATTTTGAATCCTACGGGAAAATTTTGACCGTACTGTGCATTGGGATAATTTTTGGTGGCCCTGCCATGGACAGTGCAAGAGCCCTGCATGCCAGTCAGAGCACCAGCAGTGGTCACTGGAAAATGCACCATCAAAGAGAACAAAGATGGCAGTAAAGCCATTTACAGTCAATATTTCCTCTCATGAGCCTCCTGTTGTACTTTGATAATTTTCTGATCTATTTGGATTGTACCATGATTGCAAGTAGGCCAGGACCTTTGTCCATGCAGTGCAAAAGACCCTATGAATGGATGTCGAATGGCACACCCTGATTCCTTGAATGAAGATGCATTAGGGTCATTCCATGTCAATTCACCGAGCTTTTAAGGAAAATTGACCCTTGGGTTGTCAGATTTTGACGAAAATCGGCGAATCGCTTTAATTACG
>JYFJ02008026.1:0-13673 GCA_000934665.2 Catajapyx aquilonaris
ATATACCTGGATAGTGACACTATGATGATCAGGAGTCTGGATCCCTTCCGGAAGTACGAGATGACCATCGCATGGGATGACAACCAGTTCTTAGGAAACCAGGTAGGTACTGAACACTCTGTTCCTCGGCCCAAAGTGACTGTCCCACCTTCGCAGATATTCGTGGCTCACAAGAACGCCCGGTTCCTTCTGAAGTACCTAGACACGTACCGGTACTACGACCCAGAGAGGTGGTACTACAACGGTGGTGAGCTTCCGACCACCAGCGTGCTGTACCAACACCCGGAGCTGGTTCATCGAGTCAAGGAGTACTTCGGCGTCCGGTACCTGATAGATGAACTGTACCTGCACGAGTGGGGCGGGTGGCAGGACGGGTACTACACGGTGCACCTTCTGAGCCGCTGGAGGGGAGGGGGCGCCAAGGAGGACGTGGAAGAGACAGGCATCCAAGACTTCGACTTCGACGAGGAGAATATCAAGGGGTACGACAGGACCTTCGGACAGATGGCTCGCTGGGTGCTCTACAACACCACGGACCTGTTGGCAAAACCTATTCGACGGAAAACCTCTGAATAAATTGGTAGTTGCGGATTTAATGTTATAGCCTATACATCACACGAATCTTCAAAGTTTTTGTTCCTTAATAAAATAAAATATTTGAATTTAATTCGAAATTAAATGAAATTTTGTATCTCTATAAAAATAACCTCAAGTCGAATAACAATTCGTGACTAATAAACAATAAATAACTAATAATGTTATAATTATATTATTAATGACCACTTAAATAATATAATTATTAATGACCACTTAAATAATATAATTATTAATGACTACTATAATAATATAATGAACTAATTCCAATTAAAATAACATGATAATAGTATAATGAACAGAAAAAATTAAATGCCACTGAAAAAGCTGATAATGATAAATGTTGAGGAGATAATTATTTCACAAAATTGTATAATACGGCTCAAAAAGTAACCTGTTACTATACGTCTCCGCCTACACTAGTAGGTTAATAAAAATGACAGTTACACGAAGAAAAGACTATTCAAATATAACAAATTAATAATAAAACTGAGTAATAATTAAATTGTGATAACTAATATAAAGCAAAATAATAAATAGCTGATAACTAATGAACAAAATAAAAAATAGCCGATAACTAATAAGCAAAACAATAAGTAGCTGATAATAAATAAAAACTAATGCATGCGTTGACTTTGATATAATTCAAAAGTAGCTAGTTGGGCCACCCAAGTCGTTTAAATAACAAAAAAATGATTACCGGAAGAGCACGTCATTCAAAAATTACTAATTAATAAAAATAATAGTCTACAGTATAACACCAAAATAAATAATAACCCACTTTTTATTTTTATTTGGTTTTACCCCGTTCGGAGCCACATGGCTCTTTGGGGTCCAATAACAAATATGTAGGCCCTAACACATAATAAATTACTGGCAATGATTAAACTTAAATAAATAATAGCTCATGCATGATGGGGTGACCTCTGTACAGTAAGGCGTAGTAAGGCATCCTAGAAAAACCAAAATATAACAGTTACCGGTGCGCAAAAAACAGGTCATTAAAAAAGCAACTAATTAGTAACAAGTGCATCAAGTGACCTTGAGTTTGGTGATGACATCCAAAGCTCTTATCGCAATCATAGTTCATACCAACGTAAATGAGTCGCATATCAGAAAATTTGCCAACACTTGACAAAACCAAATAGAGGACACATGTCGCAGTTTTGTCCCAGACTACGCCCATTTTTATGTTCGCAGGATGTCAGGTCGTTAAGTCGTATACATAGAGGCCAATCAGGGCAGGGGATTTATACTTACTCGTCTCTAGATGATAAACGAGGCACTTCCGCTGAGCAAACAGCGATTTCTATTCATGTCCGCGATACGAGCATTGTCCGCTGGGCACAACAGCGAGAGAGACAGGATATCCGCGAGTATTTCCCACCTTTTTCCTGCTTGCTGGTCATCCATCCTCCACATAAAAAGGCTATACCCTTCTGATCTAGGCCAGACACGATGTGGAGACAGGCTGTGCTGGTCATCGCCATATTGGCCTCGCATCAGGTCGCGGCGACGACCTACTCGCGATGCGATTTCGCTAAGCTCATGTTGCGGTACTTCCACAAAAGTGTCATCAGCGGATGTGAGTACACGATTTCATTCCATATTTTGTATTCAAGCGCTTGCGTTTTCCTGATCTGCTGGACGATAAAAGCGAGCGATTTCTGGAGGGCCACTAATCGCTCGCATCATGCGGCGATTTTACACTCTGAAAGTGAGCGATTACGTTATTGTCTCTGTTATCTTCACGAAAAAAGCTAATACATATAACCACTGATACAACTGCTACAAAGTAGCTGGTTAACAACAAGCAGTTGAAAATCACAAAATTGCTAATACATTTGATAATCACTGAAATATTGCAAAGTAGCTACCTCGGCAAATATTAAGCCTGAAGGCACAAAATTTCCAATATCTTTGGTATATTTGAGTGATAAAAGCTAATACAATATAACCACTAAGATATCTGCTACTAAGTACAGTAGCTGTTTAGCAATAAGCAGTTTAGCATCACAAAATTGTTAATACCTTTGATAACCACTAAAATAACTGTTGCAAAGTAGCTACCTCGGCAGATAATAAGTTTGAAGGCAAAATATTTATCAGTGATGAAAGCTAATACATAATCACTAATATATCTGTTATTACTAAGTAGCTGTTTAACAATAAAAGCAGTTTAGAATAACACAATTGAGAATACCTTTAATAACCAATAAAATAACTGTTGCAAGGTAGCCACCAAGGCAAGTAATAAGCAGTTTGAAGACAGAAAATTGCCAAAATCTTCGATAACCACTAAAATAACTGTTACGAAGCAGGTGCTTAATAATAAGCAGATTATAGATTCACAAAATTTCAAATGGTTTTCATTACCATTAAACTAACTGTTACCAGTAGCTGTTTGATAATAAGCAGCTTAAAATAAGCAGCAAAGTTCTTTTGTCAACAGGTGAACAAGAAAACACGCTTGCGATTTTTTGACCCGTCGGCTAATCGCTCCCATTCAAATGTGGCGAATTCACACAGACACAATTTTATAAGCGAGCGAGATTTTGTACCCGGTGAAAAACGCGCTTGCGATTTTTGGTCGGTCAGCGAATCGCTGTGGCGATTTCTTCCAACCATGACTTTGAAAGCGAGCCATATTTTTTGCGATTCCGTTCACGTTGCTAATGAGGTTGCTAGGGGAAATATTGCTACGAGAGGGATTCCCCCTGTTAGATAACTCCATTCAAACGCGGCCTCTACCGACCCTAGCAACGTCATGCCCCTAAACAAATGGCAGGAAATACGCCGCTAAAGCAGATGACCTCCGTGCAATTTCTGATCCGGAAGTCATGACTCATGTGTACAGTACAAGTGACACGGCTGTTAATTGGGTTACGTAATGAGGAAACATGGCAGGGGGGAAAATGGGCGAATTAAAAAAAAAAAAGTCGGGAAACCCCAGATTTAATGCATAATTAGCATTAGTGGCAACCTTACCCAACTGATTATTACCGTAATTAATAAAATATTTAATTACATAAATAAATAAATAGAGTAAAATTTGCTGACTATATATGACCATTTCAGTTGTTACTCATTGCTAATTGAAAGTAGCTGTTTATAGTGAAAATCGATTTTTTTTAAAAAACACCCTGTTTACTGAAATGCTGAATGTTCCGCAGTTGTTTGCATCGCCAAAGAAGGTGCCAACTTCAACACCAGGACTGTCAAGACGAACTCCGATGGACAGAATAGATACGGCATATTTCAGGTAATGTCGTCAAATATTGGCGTTTAAAAATTTTATTGACAAAACATCATATCTGATTTCAGATAGACGCACAATATTGCGGAGAAGGCTCGCTCTGCGGAGTTGATTGCTCCGGTAAGTAGTAGTTCTTATCTGGCCGTCCTGCTGAATCGACCTTCACGGAACGACCTTTTCTCATTGCGTCTATTACGACATGTCTACTATACCGGCCGACTATAAACGGCTTAAGTCAATATTTGCGCTTTTCCTCTTGAGATGAGCAAGGAACTAACTCGCGTCATCCACTCACTTCCTTCAGACTTCTTTAGCCAATCAATGGGACACAACCTCACGTAATAATATACTGTAGGCCTGCATCAGAACAATATGTACGCTATAAAATATAATAAAACATTATCAGTTATTAAATAAAATAATACACAACTGTTATAAAAAATAAAATAATACACTATCAGCTATGAAATAATTATACGCAACTGTTATAAAATAAAATAGTATTAGCTCGAAATCATAGCTGATAGTGTATTATTATTTATATGTACATAACAGTTGTGTATTATTCTGTTATAACAGTTGTGTATAATTTTAATTTTGTAAGAGGTGTATTATTTAATTTAATAACTGATGATGTTTTATTATATTTTATAGCTGATACTGTGATTATACATATTGTTCTGATGCAAGCCTAACAGTATATTATTGTACGTGAGTCTAATGATATACAGTATTTAATACTGTATATCATTAGCCATGACATGATATTACTGTATCGGTTATAATATACTGCATTATTGGTTATTATGTTGGTTAGAATATTAGTAGTTATACATTAGTTATATTAGTAGTTGTACATTAGTTATATTAGTAGTTGTACATTAGTTATATTAGTAGTTGTACATTAGTTATATTAGTAGTTATTATATTAGCTTAGATATTAACAGTTATTATATTAGCTTAGATATTAACAGCTATTATATTAGCTTAGATATGAATAGTTGTAGCCTAAATTAGTTATATTAGTAGGTGTAGCCTACATTAGTTACATTAGTAGGTGTAGCCTACATTAGTCATATTAGTAGGTGTAGCCTACATTAGTTATATTAGTAGTTATTATATTAGCTTAAATATTATTTGTTACATGTTACTGGTTACATTATTAATTATATTGGTCATAATTTTATTGGTTATAATAACAGTTACGTCTTGTGAGTATCACTAATAACTATTATTAATAGACGATGTATTATTTTAACTATTACTAACTCGAATTATTATTAATAATAAATGGTAATAATAGCTATTGTTGTTATACCCAATCTGCGTGATATTTGAATTAATAGCCCTATTAATTATTGGCTACAATTTTATTAGTTATGATAACAATTATTTGTAAGTATCAGTAATTATAAATATGTATTATGATGACTGTTAATAACTCATTATCAATGAATGGTAATAGTAACAGCCAGCATTGTTGTTGTTATAACCAATCTGATGAGTAAAATTTGAAGTAATATTTTTCTAAAATAATGTTGTTCTGGCTTCCAGCCCTCCACGATGACGTGATCCAAGACGACATTGCCTGCATGAGGAGGGTGTATGCCAAGAAGGGCAAGTTCTCGGCCTTCGGACCATGGAGGGAACGGTGCAGTACCAAGGACCTCAGACCGTACATACGAGGTTGCAAGTTCGGCGGTAACACCACCTAATCATGTACCAGGAAGGAAACTGCTGTAGCCAACAACTAGTCAACTCCGCATTTAATAACAGTACTGTAACTGGTTTCTACAATAAAAACAACAACAACATAACTTTATGTCAAATATTGCGTCTTTCCATATGCGTCGACAACAACGACAACGACAACGACAACGACAACGACAACGACAATAAATTCGACAAATTCTATACAGGAAATGATAACAATATACCGTAATATAAATATATAATTAGATGTTGATATTCATTCCGCATGGTTGCTGGAGTCGACAATCCGCATAAAACCGGGCTTGTTGTTTCCTCCAGCAACCACCAGCATCAGGTTTTTCCATTTGCGGTCTAATGTCCGTGTCTAAAAATGTCCTGCGGCGGACTTCCTTAGATTATGACCAGGCATAGTATCCTTCAACCCAGAGGTAAGTCTGGTTGTGTCCCCCGTTAATCCGGTAGTTAAAACGTGCTGGAGGCGGATTTTCCGGACTGGAAATGGACAGGATGGCATCCGGAACGAGGAGGTGGACACAGCCACACACTGCCCAGCTATATAGGACCCTCCGATCCAAAAATTTTCCATCCAAAAAATTAACCCCGTAAATAATATATCCGGAAAAAACCGGGCCCAAACAACCCAAATATACGGTAAGTTGGGCCCGGATTTTTACGGCATGTCCAGCCACTGGCCACAACTGGATTTTGTCCAGTCCGGTCCGGAGTTGCCAGATTTCCGGGTCCAGCAGACTGACCCTTAGCTCCGGATTTGAAGTGGACGGTGGTGAGGGGCAGTATCCGGTTGGATTTTTGGATCCGGATTTTTTTTTGCGTAGGGGGGTAGGGTTGGGGAATGGGAGGGGGGGACGGGCAAAATGTCGCCTATTCAAAGGACCTGAGGGTCCACGGGGTTGGGTAGGGAAACAGGAGGGATCCGGAGGTGGTTGCATTGGGAGGAAGGGAGAGGGTTGGTGGTGGTGGTGGTGGCCACCCCCCACCTCCCGGATTACTATCGATCCGGAGAAACTCGGTTTTCCATGCGCGACACTCCGGAGACGGACTTAAATACAGTACAAATACTTTTAATAGTACCAATAGTACCGCACAAAAAATTGCCAATAATTACGAAATAATTTATGCAATATAATATCATATGTTAGCCTCTGTGTAACATTTATGTATAGGCCAAGTATGTCATGTTATGTATCGGTGTTACTGAAATAATATGTAGTATTAAAATAATAGTTCATATTTAGTATTGACATGTAATATCTAATAAAATGTCATCAAATAATGTTTAATAGCTGATAAGTAATAACATTATAGCTGATAAGTTATAACAGTAATTGCTGATAATAATTGCTGATATTTAATTGCTAAATTAATCAATTATTAATTATAACTATTATTCATACTATTAATTATATCTAATAATAATAATAATTATTATATCTATTATAATACTTTTAATATATTAATACTATTTGCAGTTAATATATTAATACTATTTGCAGTTAATATATTAATACTATTTGCAGTTAATATTAATACCATTTGAGCGATATTATTGAATGCTATTAATAAACAATATTTAGTAGTGTTTGTGTAGTCTTAACAATATTAATATTCAATATTATTTAATACCCGGTACAATATGTAATATTTAACATGTAGGCGTAATATTTTTAATAACATTCAATATTAATACATCAAAGAGTGGGTAATATTTAACATTTAAGAATACGAAAATTTAATATTTAGCCATATGAATATTCGATATTATCTAATACAGTTTAGTATTTGATAATGCACAATATTTATTATGTAGGCCTAATATCATAGCGCGGGTAATATTAATATTTAACAATATGAACATTTAATATTTAGTCGATGAATATTAATATTAATAATAGTAATATTAAATTTTATTTATGAAATGATATCAATTAAAATCGCGTCAATCTTTTCGATTGATTTCACTATATTGTTAGTTACATTGTTGCTCTGACAGTGGTTTCTTGCTATATGAAACAACAGCATTACTGTTCGGGCCAGCAACTAGCTTAAAATGGAAGCAAAATGTCGCGTGTATTGTTCAATATTTCATTGGTATAACCTATAACATCTTCAAAATGGTCATACGTAGTGTGACACTCTTGGACTATTGAGTAACAAGGAAAACAATTTTTATTTGCGCACATAGGCACGTAATAGGCTGATAATTTAATTTATCATTTTTTTTTGTCTGGATTTGTCGCTGGTAATTGCGACACGACTGGACTTTAAATACACCTGGTCATGAACAGGGGACAGGTCAATTGAAGAAGATGAAGGGTCTGTGTCTGATCGTGGTTCTGGTGGTCCTGGTGGTGGTCCAAGGAAAACGGTACCAGAGATGCGACTTCGCTAGAGAGCTGGTTCGACGGGGGATACCGAGGTCGCAAGTGGCTAACTGTAGGTCAAAGGTCATCCGGCGGTTCATCTAAAGGTGGGTACTAACCGATCCTCTTATTCGGTCAGGGGTGTGCTTGGCCACTGCCGAAAGCAGCCTGAACACTGCGGCCAAAGGTGGTCCAAACTACGATGGAAGCTACGACTACGGAATATTTCAGGTCAGTATAATAATTCAATAAATAATAATAGCGTAATAAATAAATAATTAAATAATTTTCTCAGATCAACAATCACTACTGGTGCTCTCCTGGACGTTACAACGAATGTCACGTCAAGTGTTCAGGTACGTCCCATCATCATCATCATCATCATCATTATTATTATGATGATGATTATTATTATTGGTAGCATTGTTGGACAACAACATCGCGGATGACCTGAAGTGTGCCAAGCTGATCTACAGCCGGCAAGGATTCATGGCCTGGTACGGCTGGCAGAAGAAGTGCAAAGGTCATAACCTCAACCCGTACATACAAGGTTGCTTCTAAGCACTGGTATGACCCCTGTATGACCCGCAATGTCCCTTGCAACAATGGGACATGCACCTGACAAAATGAATAAAAAACTGTTGTTATCCCCTCAAGAGTAGTGTTGGAAATAATTTGCGCGAACTGTGTTGCGCACTCGGTTGCACTCATTTAAAAAAATTCAACTATAGATTTCAATTTCATATAGAGCAATGCAGATAGTTATGTTTGTTAGACTTGGACAATATTTGGGTCCAACGTGCCAATGCTCTTAACAATGATGCTAAATTTGTCAGTGTTACCAGGCGGAATATATGACCTCTTTTGTTTGCCAAGGTTGTTCACACCTTATCCTTATCTGTTGTGTCCTATATCGCGATTGAAACAGGGGGGTTTAAAAAGGGTGAAAGGACGATACGTGTCCAGTCACATCCAAGCAAGATGAGGTCCACGCTCGTATTGTTGGCAGCCATTGTTGCCCTGTTGGCTGGCGGGTCAGAGGGCAAGGAGTACGAGAGATGCGAGCTGGCTCGGGAGCTGAAGAACCGCTATGGGATGGACCGGGTTGCTGACTGTAAGTCACTGGTCGTCATCACCACTTAGCTAGGTGCATGTAGTACCACTTCCCCTCTCACGACCCTGAGAGTGGCAGAATGGTCCAGAGATGCGCCACCTATGTGAGGGACGTGGTACTACGTGGACGTTATTTTCTCAGGGGTATGCTTGGCTTATGGAGAGAGCCGATACAAAACCGATGCCAAAGGTGGTCCCAACTCGGACGGAAGCTACGACTTCGGCATATTCCAGGTACATTCACACGTCAACTACTGTGTGAACTGGTAGTTAAACCGGTTTCATTTCACAGATCAACAACAGGTACTGGTGCTCCCCTGGTCAGTACAACATATGCGGAATCACCTGCCAATGTAAGTCCCACGTTGACACTCTTTGGGTATCCACATATAATATCATGGCTCATTGGTTCCAGCATTGTTGGACGACGACATCAGCAATGACGTGACATGTGCCAAGCTGATTGAAAGCCAGCAGGGCTTCCAGGCATGGACTGCCTGGAGGAACGGATGCCAGGGTGACGTCAGCGGATGGACAGCTGGCTGCTTCTGATTCGTCCCAGTCAATGTTTGGCCACACCCCCAAATGACCAATATTCGCGCGTTGACAATAATATTAAAATATAAATAAATAAATAAGTTAAATAAATACATCACACCTATAAAATAAATGCTACATAAATAACGTAAACTAAATAAAATATTACATTAATCGGCTTTGTCTCTCATTCCAATATTGTTTGCCCAAGCTGATAGTACCAC
Source organism: Catajapyx aquilonaris (assembly GCA_000934665.2). Taxonomy (NCBI): domain Eukaryota; kingdom Metazoa; phylum Arthropoda; class Diplura; order Dicellurata; family Japygidae; genus Catajapyx; species Catajapyx aquilonaris. The sequence continues at coordinate 9,819 of JYFJ02008026.1, forward strand.
TACCCCTCACAGGATCTGAGAGTGGCAGTAGTGTGCAGAGAGGGAAGCTGCGTCATCTATGTGAGTAAAACAGGGACACATTTTTGCCAAGTGTTGGCAGTCTTAATTAATTAATTTACATTATGTGACACATGATTGACTTGTGTAACACCTGGTCTGCAATTAAAATGCTTGCATAAGTGTAAGGTACCGGTACCGTACGTTTTTTCTTCGTCTTTGTCCCGCACACTCCATAGTGCCATTCAAAGTGATGTAACACAATACACACATCAAGAATGATTGGTACAATCACATCAGCATACTCATTATTATTTGCACACATTTTCGCGGTTCTAAGCATACCAGTTTACAAAGCAGCACAATTAACTGTTACGTAGTTATCGGACCTGGCAAACATGAGGCATGTCCTTTGTTGGGAAAGGTGTACGAAGCTGTAGAAGTGCGCAGGAATATGCGTTGCAAAAGGAAACAAGGAGTACATAAACACGCACAAAAATTCGTAAATGAAATACGAACATGGCGAAAATTCATTTATTCGTTCAGAGAAATAAATGCACAAATACCCAAATAATTAAATTTAACCTTAAATCATGTACAAGTGCAAAAAGACACAATTATGTAAATAAATAATGATAAATTTTAAATCCTCTAAGTAAAATCAGTAAAAACATATAAGTTACAATCACATTTGTCACTACATTTTCATTGGTCACTTGCCCAAGAATATATTGTGACCTCAACAATATTATAATCGACTGCCCTTGGCCGACTCCCTCTCGTACCTTTTACACTTATACAAAAACGTATATCATTGGTTTGGGCTGTCCTGCGGGGAAAACCCTTACGCAGTCCTGGAAATACACTGCGACAACTGTGAAAAACCACAATTCTTGATTTAAGTGTCGTATCTCCCAAAATTTGAGTTTTCTCAAAAGTTGTACGTGATAGAGCCATTCTGACTTCACATCTGGATTCAGCACACCTTAATCTATATAGTGCATCTGCTTTTACCCAAAAGAGGATTTTGCTGCAGAACATGCTGAGGTCCCAATATATTCTTGGGCATGTGACTGAGCAAGTGACAAATGAAGTGCTACAAAAGTTTATCTTTACATTTTAGAGGGAAACTAATTCCATAGGCGCATTTGCCTGGCGATTCCCTTACTTTTGATATATATGTTCATTGGGTTTTGACCACTTCCACTAACCGAAATAAATTCTCCAAAAGATGCCTCATTTTCAGCCGTTTCCAGATGTTTGCAATTTCCCCCCTCATCATAGTATTGAGAAATATGGCTGAATTTTTATAGGCAGCATTAAGGAATAGATGAGTACATCTGGGATTATTTTCACCGAGATCCGAGGCGGTCTCGCAACATTTAGGCTCACTTGATTCGTAAAGACCCCAAGTAAACAGTCCAAAGTTTTAAAATGATATATCTCAAAAACTGTGCGTGATAGAGCAAATCTGTTTCCGGATTCGGATTCCGCACCCCAAAACCCATAAAAAGCACAGGTTTTCAAAAGTGTTTTTCTTTGCCGAAAGTGTTATTTGTACAAAAATTTTCTATCTCTTTAGTTCTCTTGAGTCTTGAGGTATCTTTGAGTTACCAAACAATTCAGATACGCGTACTCGGCAATAGGTGTCAATGACTGTTTACCAGTTTTTTATGTTAGGGGATCAAAATGTGCACATATGGGTGGGCAGGGGTTTAATATTGTTTAATTATAAATTAGAGGTCACGAATTTAACGAGACGATTTTCTGGGGTTCCCAACGAAAGAGATTGGGAAGCACTATGGTTCAGCCACATTTTGGCCCACATGATTAGGAAAGACACGTATTATGCTATCCTGTTTCGCGACTTTTATTTTCTTCCGACAAACCTTACATCATGCAACTTCACCAGATGTCCATTGTTATCACAACCTTCCTCCATAGGATATTAAAGGTAGCACTTCCTCATTCCAAGATATGTTGTACAACATGTACACTGAAATTCTAACCAATTTGAATATATTACAGCACATGCTCCTGTGCGTGTATTTTAATTTAAAAGTTCCTTCATCGGACATGAATACTCCTTTAAATCATGCTGTTGACATATGTCTACATGCCACACACGTGTTCCTATGGTCAGTTTTTTGTGTAGATTTTTGTCACCATCTCCTTAGCTCCAGAATAGGGCTAACCAGGAAACCCACATATATGTCAATCGGTTTATCATGTAATATCTCTCAGGTCTCAGGATGATATAAGTATTAATGTAAGGTACCGTACGGTGCGTTTTTTCCTCATCTTTTGTCCCGTACACTGCGTAGTGCTCCGATAGTGCCATTCAAACTGATGTAACACACATCAAGAATGATTGGCACGCTCATTGCTTCATTATTTGCACACATTTTAGCGGTTCTATAAGCACCGCTAGATCAAACCAGTTTACAACGCAGGGCAATCAATTGTTACGTTATCAAACGTGGCAAACATGAGGCACCTCCTTTGTTGGAAAAGATACAAGTATATACGAAGTTGCACAAGTGCACAAGAAGTTGTTGCAAAAATATTCGCCAATTTTCTTCAGCCATGAGAGGACTTGCACTTGTCCTGTTGGTCATCTGGGTGACCTCCGTGGCCGATGGAAGGAGGTATGGGCGATGCGAGCTGGCCAGGCAGCTGGTCAATTGCGGGATACCCAGGTCAAAGGTCGCTGACTGTAAGTGTGACAGGAAATGTGCAGATATTTGTCACTTATTTCTGTCTGGTTGCAGGGGTGTGTTTGGCTGAAGCTGAGAGCCGTTTGAACACCGGTGTCAGAAGCGGGCCGGATCGGGATGGAAGCTACAACTTTGGCATATTTCAGGCGAGTTATTACGAAATATATTTAATAATTCTATCACATTAAATCCCACACTATAACCGAAAAACATTAAAAGAGCATCACCGGTGAGTGTCTCGTGGAACATCAATTTTTAATGCTCTTCTAATGCTCTTTTATTATAGATAAACGGCTATCACTGGTGCGGTCCTGAAGGGTACAACAACTGCGGGATCAGGTGCTCATGTAAGTGCTCCTTCCAAAAAGTTCTTCTCAACAATCAGTTTGCAACAATTGTCCGCGTTTTTGGCAGCATTGTTGGACAACAACATTAAGGACGACCTGAGGTGCGCCAAGTTGATCTACAGCCGTCGAGGAGGATTCAACGCATGGGTTGGCTGGAGGTACAACTGCAAGGGACGGAAGGTGTCGTACTACGTCAAGGACTGCTCGTTCTAATCACCTTGTTAATTAGGCAATTAAAAAGGACCCACCATTAACCATTCTCGCAGCATCAAAATTTTCGTTTCATTTCTGTTATTTTCGGACTTTTCCAGATTATTATTATTATTATTATTATTATTATTATTACGTACTTAAGCACTGAAGTAGGGAGCATATACTACATAAGAGGCGCAAACATTCGATTTCCACGTCTCTCTGTTTGGCGCGTTGCCAAGGCTGACGGCCATTTTGAAGTGTGGGCAACGCCAACGAGGTATAAATAGGGTACAGGCAAAAATAGGGACCGCCATCTTTGATTCGCGCGTGTTCTTGCCGTGCATTTGGCCGCCAAAATCTTCAAAGATGGCGGACCCTATTTTTGCCTCTACCCTACTTATACCTTGTTGGCGTTACCCACACTTCAAAATGGCCGCCAGCCTTGGCAACGGCCCCAAACAGAGGGACGCGAACATCAAAGGCGCCGACAGAAGTTTGCGCCTCTTCTAATATATATAAAGCCCCACGCCGAGGAGGAGGATATAGGATGAAAAAGATTTCGCACTTCCCGGGGTCGGAGAGACGTCGGACTTACGCCG
>JYFJ02008027.1:0-13640 GCA_000934665.2 Catajapyx aquilonaris
TTGGCCCAAACTTTGGAGGCCTCGTGAGCCATAACCATGCATCATAGAGCAATATGACCTTCACTTCCATATACTGGTTTTTCACAAGGAATCTCGCTACCTGAAGCTTGTGCGCCATTTACTGACCACCCTGTATATGCCATATATCCACATACATCCTCATTGACACCACTGGTTGTAGGTAGGGTGGCACAGTGGATAATGATTAGCCACAGACTTCCATCTTGGATCTCTTCCATTCCATCTGCAGGTCTGAGAGAAGTCCTCATCTGGGCAGAGTGTCAATGGGTTCTCTGTTAGCTTAGGGTTTGTCAGTGTTCTTCCTCCTCCTGAAATCAAGCTCATGCTCCATCAACAGTGTGGGCATGAACATGTTAAAGGCATGCTGTGAACCACTTGGGGTGACCAATGCCACACCCAGTACCACAAGTTTCTGGCCACTCATAGAGTCCATCATGATTGTGGATGTGAGGAACAGAGATTGGAAGTACTGAAGGGTATATTTTTGTGGTCAAATGCCACATCATTCTTTTTGATCCTCTACAGTTTAGAATATAACAAACAGTGATAGATTAATAGTGATCTTACATGAAACAATATTGTCAGCCACTCCTCTCAAGGAAAGGCATGTGAGACCTGTGAAAAGAAGAAGTGATTTTTTCAGGGTCTTAAATAATAGGAGTTGTCATTAATAACAGTGTTTCTCCAACTATGGTGACAAAGGGCCTTTTAAAAATCCGAGTTAGAAACTGTAGCTCTTTTTACAATCTTATTTTTATGAAATCAACAGATTAGCCTGCCTTCTTATCCATTGGTAAAAGTTCATGTTCATTCACACACTGGGATTCTCCTGAAACTAGGGTACTCTCTTATGTGCAAGTTGTAACCGTTTGAAAAAGTCAATTGTCTATATATGGAAATCAGCAACTAGGTGGAGCTAGCTTAGAGTCCTGGCAACAGATTCAATTTCTAATGATGTTCAACGTAAATGTCAGATGTTAGCAGTTGCAAATGGAGTCCTAGGGCCCCCATATCTGCAGGTGATTGGTTCCAAGGTGCTACCCACCACCCCCTCCCTGCAGATGAACCTATCCCATATGATGAGTTTAATTTACAAACTATTGAATTGAGTGTGTTGCTAAACTCACTGATTGAATTCCATTCAGATGCAGGAATGACTGCAGAAGAGGACAGAATTACGAAGAATGTCAGGCCCAAACATCCATGCTATATCCTGCGGCAGAGATGATTAGAGCTTCAGACTATACTAGGCTAAGCGTGTAGGAGAATGGGGAGAGGCCTTGCACATGGAGTGGGCTCCTTAGGACTTGGCATCTTATACATTGATCTCATTCAATATGTGGATTTCTGTGGTGTCACCCACTAAACAAGAAATAGGAAAAAAGAAAAAAGAAAGATGTATGTCACATTAGGTATAAGTGCAGGAAGAAAGGGAGTGATGCGTAAGCATCTATCTGTTTTTCAAATCATCCATTTTTGATGATGTACAATGGGTACTTCCTGTACTTGCATAGTAATTAATGCATTGAAAGTTCCCTGAGGTTATTATAAAGGAAAATTTGTTTACTTTACAGGTGTGAGCATATTCCCTTCTTCTGCTGGATCATCCCAGGAAGGATCTCAGGACTACAGCCACGGTAAGAAAAGTTTTTCCGATATTTACTTAAAGTTCTGCTTGCTGCTTAGAGTATAAAGTTTAAAACTTGAACAATTTTGTCTTAAGATCCTTACTGCAAGCTGCAAGCAGGACTCTTATTGCATGATTCAACCACAGTAGTTGCTTTGCTTCTACATCCTGTCAGTTGTGGAGACCCAAAAATCCATGAAGGGCACTAAGTGAATGTAGGGAGCAGTGCTAAAGAAAGAATGCAAGTTAAATTAATATCTGAATGAATGAAAAACCCAAACCTTGGAGGAAGAAATATTTCAACTGGTGTTGAAAACATTATATGATGGTGTGAATCTGAGTCACATGTTAGGCGCAACATGAAGTCATAAGTAGTAGTATTTTCCTAGTCTTATATTCAGGAAGGCTCTTGTTATTGGATGGCTCTTTTCTACTATGGGCATTCCTAAAGCTCTTCTTATTAAGTATTTGTTTGAGGGAGGTTCTGTTAAGGTTTCTATTAGGTTGTGTGAAATTGTTGGTCTACAATATTATGCCTTGATTTAGTGACAAAACTGGGTTCTACACTAAGCTTGTAAGTGTTGTAACTGGATGGAAGTGTGGCTCCTCCCTGCGAGCACGGCTCCACATGATAAATTTATTTAACATTTTGAATTGATATGTGATACTTAGGATGAAAGTAGCTGAATTTTATCCTGCCATAAGAGTTTGTTGGAATTGTAGTCCTAAGCACACTTGTTGTATGATTTTTTGGAAGATTTTTCTGTTGGAAGCATGTGAAGTAATGTAAATGGCTATTCAGGTGGGATGGTTTTGCCTACGTAAACAGAGGAGTGACACATAGTTTTAAATAGCTGTCTTGGTTGCATATGTGGAAACTACAGAGCAGTGCAAAGCTATCTGTAAACCCTGTTAACTGGTGCTGTAATATGTTATGCCAGAGAAAATGTATAAAAGGTTGGTGAGATTGCCTTCCCTCCATTTCCCTCCCTTTATTCTTATGGCCCCACACAGTAAAGGGTGAAGTCAGAGGAGGGCAAGAAAGCAATGGAGGGCCCTGGGAACAAAGAAGAAGTGTCAGGAACAGTGTTCATGATGGTGGTGGTAATGATGGTGGTGGAGGTGGTGATGGTGGTGGCAGCAGTAAGGTGATGTTGCGTGGTTGGCCGTCCTCCCCTTCCTCCTCCTCCCCTGCTTTGAAGCCAAGAAGTTGGCATGCGGTGGACTACCTGCCTCCTACGCAGAAGAAGGCCCGTCCGCAGAGGCGGTGTTTAGTGTGTTTCCGCACCCAGGGTATCCGAAGGGATGTCTGCACTTGGTGTTCGCAGTGCCAGGTTGCCCTCTGTAAGGCCCCTTGCTTCCAGGTGTTTCATGGGAACCCAGCCAGTTTTGTTTGAGGAGATGCTTGAAGCTGCATTGATTGAAATTGAAATGATTGATTGAAAGTCACAGTCCTTGCATTTTTAACCCTTTTGTGCAGTTTTAGTAACACTGTTAAAGAAAAACACACACTCAAAAGCATTATGCATTGTTGCAGTCATATTGTTACATCTTAAGAGAAATTTGTTATCTTGTTCAGACCTAGTGTATCTTCACTTGCTCCACTGAAAAGAAGATACCAGTTGTGGCTAATTAAGGCAGACCAGTGCACTTTACGTGGATATTGGCTACGAAAAGTCTATGAACAAAAATGCTAGGAGTTCCTAAAAGCTTCTCGTCTGCATCTTTGGTGCAGCCACCATTAGCGGGAGTGTGACACGGGAATGTGGAACATGTATCCATACAAGTGCTGATAATACCTGTACCACCCACATGCCAGGGAGTTAAGCAAAAGGGGGAGAAGGAGAGCACTTTTGGGGATCCATTGGTAGGAGAGACGCTTTAGAATACATAGCATTTTTGTTTGCGTGACTTTTTGTAAGCTTATTCCCATGCTGTTCATTGGTCTGCTTTTATTTTACCCAACCTTGTAATACATACTCATAAGTGGCGCAACCTATTGCATTTAAAAATCTTGGTGTATGCAAAATTATTATTGTCTGCAAAGTACATACAGCGTGCGAAATTTTTACATTTTTCAAAACATTCCATGTGATAAGTTTTGGAGTCAGTGTAGTACAAGTGAAAGTGTAATTATTCTAATTTGTTTGGTTTTTAAATTGCATATGACAAGGTGGCATTTGTCATCTCTAGGCACAATATTAACATTTCCTGTTTGAAGAAGTACCATTTGAACATGTACACAGGATTCTCCAACACGTTCATTTCGATGGGGTATTTTTTCACACTTAAAGCTACTAATATTTAGGCATTACTTTTGGACAGTCACAGTTCTTGTAGGACTATAATAATGTTGGATTATTAGGTAGAATGGCTTTTATCATGTGTAGTCATTACACATGTGGGTCAACTCTGAAAAATCTATTTAGTCACACCACCTTATGTACAGTGGTGGAAATAAATAGCTATCCACAAGAAGTATTGCCACCTCGTAGAGCTTTTCCTTTACAAGAAGCAGCTTCATGTAAAGCTGGATATCCATTAATTTCCACCACTGTATCAATGAATATAATGAGGTATTCACTTAGAAATGAAATATAATTTGGGGCCTGAAGCGATACTGCCATTCCACCTAATATTAGGCCATAGACCACAATGTAACAGTGTGAAAGTAAATGCTTAAAAATAAGCACCTTAGTGTGAAAAAATTCCAACTAAAATGGCACATCTAGTCTTTGGAAAACACTGCATGACCACGCAGAACTAGTGACGAACTTTCAATTTGTCGGAACCGGGGTTTCTGGATTGATGTGTTAATGGATTTCTTGCACACCAAAGCAAAATGTATCAGTATTTTTGTATGGTCTGGTCTAGTGATACGGCTCCAAGAAAATGCTTGTTGTTCTTGTTGGGAAATTACCATGAATACCTTTAGTAAATTGAAAACTACCTCAGACTTTGCAGGCAAGTGGAAACTTGCGAGTGGGATGAAACTGGTACTCATGTGAGGTATGACAAAGTCCATGCACACCGTGTGGCAGTGATGCCATTTTCCTGTCAGAGGGAATAGTCATGATAGTGCAGTATTGCTGAACATGTACTGAATGAGAAACTGCATTTATCTTCGCAATTTATGTAATTTTATCTCAAGTTGAGATTGTTTTAAGCCATTGTTGTATATATTTTTTACTACTATGGTTATGTGTTATGAAAGAGTATTTATAACAATCTCAGGTGAAGAAAATAATCAGAGGCATAAAAATGAACCAGTATTAGCACAGTTCCTACTGAATCATGCATCTGCCCATCTTCTCTCTCCATCAAACAGCAAGTGATGTTTCATTAAGCCATCCCACTATCATCACCCAACTGCTTATTTATTTTCCTACGATTAATTTATGTTTTGGTGGGAGATGGGTACAATATTTTTCTGCATCCAGTGACATTAGATTTAGCATGCAATATATGTGTGCTGCTGTTGTGAGTAGAGGAATCTCTAGCGGTGATTACATGCGAGGTGTTCTTGCATTTTCAGGCGGCTTCTTGGCGGCTCACTATATCCGCCCCTTTGTATGCCGCATCTGTGGCTTTGTCACAGAATCCCGCAGAGTTTTCTCCCGTCACCAGTGGGACAATCATGCCTCCCGAAAAGTTAGTGAACTAGTGAGAATGGTGAAGTGAGGATGAGCTTGGATGTTTCATGCACTTGATGTTTGTTTCTTTCAACTCAATTTAAAGGTTACTGCATATAGGATATCTACATCTTAAACAGCAAAATGAATATGATGCAAATGTTAGATAGAAGACATTATTATAATTGTGAGAAGTAGACCTAGCTTCGATAATAATCTGTATGTCTTAGTATACCAGTTTTCAGTGAGCAGTGTTGTGATAATGACAGCTGTACATGAAATACAGCAATAAAGCAAGGTCACTTGGCAGCTAGAAGTACTAATTAGTGTTTACCCAACATTTAGCCAAAACGGGGGCAATAATGGTGCCATGTTGCTGAAACTGAATTACATACTGCAATAATTGAGCACAGATGCATGAGGTGGAAGCTTAGATCTTTCATTTCTAGAGTGACGGGAGGATACTGATGAACCCATTTAAGGAATCATGGTGGAATGGACAGATAAGTCCACATATTTTAATAGTATAAAAGTACAATTTAAATAAAAGAAACAAGACAAAGGATGGTGGACTTCTGAAGCAAGTTGTCCTCTATTTCAGGTGAGTCCACCTGTCACGTTGCTCCTACCATTCCGTCAGTGCAACTGAAGTGCCTCAGTTGCAGTAAGGAATTCAGCAGTTACCCCAATCTTTACAAGCACTTTAAGCGCATGCATTCAGACAGAAAATACAAGTGCCCAGTGTGCGGTAGAGAATTTTCAGCTGCATTTGATTTGAGATTCCACGTGCGTACTAAGCACCATGAACTCTCTGATGAGGTGCTGCATGTCGCATTGACCCAATCCAGTTCTTCAGCAGGGGAGATTTAAAATATGTTTACATGAAGTGTGACTAGGATGTCAGTGTTGGAAAATTAGGGCCAGGAGGTGTGTGTATGAAATAATATTTTGTAATGTTTTAGTGAGTTTGGAAATAGACTTGAGTTATACCTGCTGGACTGGTAAGTTACTGGCTTTTGATAAATGACGTATAGTATATGACATGTATGTTCAATCTGAAATTCGGAAAAATAATTTTGCAGGAAATGACTTATTGCCTTATTATTCAAGACATATTATCCATGTTGTCATGTGTAACTCATACAGCCACCAAATAGGCTCCTTTTCTCAGCTAGTTGTAGATCATAAGGTTAGAACCCCTACATGTGAGAGAGTAGGATCAGTTCAAAGTTTAAGCATTTGAAAATTACATGTGTTACTTTGTATCCCTATCAGCAGAATCACAGGTTATGAGATGGTGATAAGCTAACTTCTTGGGTAACATAGATTGGGTAAGAAAGATAATGTCCATGGTGAAGGCTGTGAGAATTGCCTTGTTAGGATGAGATTTTATCTCAGGCATTCATGCTTGCCAAAATAGTGGATTAAAAGGATAAATCCTTGATTGTCAATTTAATTTCAGTGATGCAATCCTTTCTGAGGCAACACAAGCATGAAGTGAATGCTGTTCCTTTCAAGATTCAAGCCACATATGAAAATCAGTGGACAAGGATAAAATTTGTAGGGGAACACATTAGGGATTTCACCAATGGCCAACCAAGGCTTTATTATAATTACATAGTCATGAGTATGCATATTTTGCTTCTGGCCTGTGATTCTGTTGCCCTCTCCACATTAAAAAAAAATTCAATGGCATTTAGAGTGAATATATCTAATAATTTTCAAGGGAAGGAGAAAATCATAAAAATTGCCTCATTTTTACCAGTTGACTGGCTCCCCTGGGATATGCTATCCTCATTTTATACTGGTAGGCTTCTGTTTGCAGAGTAATATGGTATAATTCTGACTTACGGAATCTTGTGACCAAGTACACTTGGATGGTGGAGTTATGGTTATGAGTGATGAGTCTGGTAGCAGTGACAGTACCAACATTATAACTCCAGCACTAAAACATCACAAAAGGTATGGCACTAGTTTCCCCTTTAGCTCCTGCCATAAAGAAATAGATTGTGTATGAAAATTATAGATTTTTTTTTTTTGTCAAGATATGACTAACGTTAGTGAGGAACTGAGTGGGTTTGCTGTTATTCCCAGAGATAGAGGGACCTCATGGTATAAGTTCTCTAACTATCCACTTGATTAACCTTTAGCTTGACCTGAAAATGCATTGTTTTCAGAGCATTACGGGGCTTGGCAGCAGATGGAAACTAAACCAAAAGCAGGAAAATAGATGGAACTTTAAAATAAAAAAATGGAATTGAAACTTGAACAAGAATTTTCAGTTTTAGCACAAGGGATACTTTTTAAAATAGTTCAAATTAATAATTAAAATTTAATAGGGGTTTCAGCTGCACTTTAAATCACTTCACAGCTAGCAATTGTGCTTGGACTATCGTTACAAAAATAGGTACCAGTATCTGTAGGGTTGCTGACTGTGTATAATAGGAGGTGGGGGGAGGGGGCTTAGGAGAGGATAGTCGATAGTGGTTTGTGTTATTTTGTTATTTTATCAAGGTCATGCACATGTAGGAGCAATGGAATAAGGGTATCCTTGTTGTATTAATGCTGTCCACTGGCTAGTACGAGGCACGTCCAGAAAGTAAGTACCATTTTTTATTAGAAAAACCGCAATGCACCCTCAGAATATTTATTTACACATCTGAAATTGACAACTGCCTACTTTTTTTCAAATTAGTTTCCAGCCAAATAAAGGCATTTTTCATTGAGTTACACGCGATTTTGTATGCCTATGTCATAGAAGTCTGCCGCCAGCTATTTCCGCGACCCCTGAACGCTGGATTTTAATTCTTCATCATCAACCTTCTGTTTTGCAAGCCATTTCTCCCTGTCCATGGACAAGTGGTAATCGCTAGGCTCTAAATCCCAGGTGATCAAAAAATTCTCAGTTGAATTGTTACGGCAGGGTTCCAGTAAGCAAAGCAGTACGCAGGGGGGCATTGTCGTGCAATAAAACACCCCGAAACTCAATATACCGATACATTTCTTGTGAATTGCCAGCCGTAACTTCTGTAACGCCTGACATTAAACCTTTGGGTTGAAGCTGTGGGCAGCATCTTGAGTTTCGGGGTGTTTTCTTGCGCAACAATGCCCCCCCCTGCGTACTGCCTTTCATACTGGAACCCTGCCGCAACAATTCAAGTGAGAATGTTTTGATCACCTGGGATTTAGAGCCTAGAGATTGCCACTTGTCCATGGACAGGGAGAAATGGCTTGCAAAGCGGAAAGTTGACGATGATGAGTTGCAATCCAGTGTTCAGGGGCAGCGGCAGACTTCTATGACATAGGCATACAAAATATTGTTCGACTCAATGAAAAATTCCCCAATTTGGCTGGAAACTATTTTGAGAAAAAGTAGGCAGTTGTCTATTTCAGATGTGCATATAAAAATTCCGGGGGTGCATTGTGGTTTTTCTAATTAATAAACGGAACTTACTTTCTGGACGTGCCTCGTAATTTGACCAAAAGGCTATGTGAAACTTGGAGACTGATCCAACAGCACAAGCGCTAATTGCAGCCAGTAGTTACTGATACTGCTAATGATTGTAACTGGCCAAATCTGTTGGTGCAGTCGTTGAGCAAATAAAAAATTATTGATTTTGATTGTAGAAGAAACAGGATAACGCTGAAGTGTGTGAAAGGAAACACATGGGAAGCCCACGTGTGTAACTCAGAGGGGCCTTGGCTGACCTATGTGTGGCACTGATCACTATCGACTTGGAATGAGTCACCTATCACAAATATGAGACATGCGAATGAGGAGAGCATGGAGAATTGTAATACTGGGAAACAGAGATGTGACCACTGAAAACCTTGAGATCACTAGGGGACAAGGATGATGGAATGAGGCAGTAACAGCTTACTTGCTTATTCCTTTCAGAGGACAAACTTGCACTTCACTGCACGTGCAGGATTTGTGGAAAGGTGATGCGAAAGTGTAGCCTCAACAGGCACGTCCTAGACAAGCATCGTCCTCAGCAGTCAGTCAATTGTTCTATTTGTGGCAAGGCCTTCAGGACCACTAACAGTCTCAGCAACCACAAGTCACTTTATCATCGGAAGCCATTGCTGGCTGTTTCTGACTAGTTGTTTCTTTTTCTAATGGAGAAGTTGTGGAACCGGGCTGCATTTTAGTGATAATCAGTGACAGGGCAACAAATACCCCCCATGATGCACATGGAAAGTGATTCTTTTTTGCCAATTTTTTTTGTGTATTTCTACAGCAGTCCTGTAGCAAATGTCATGTTCTAGGCAGGTCTATTCATTTATCAGCCATTGTAGCCCTGGTGTAACACCAGTGCAAGCACTGTATTAGTTGTATGCTCAGAATCAAGCATGCAAGGGCTGTGTAAGGCTGTTAACAGCAGCCTTACATCATTACACTACACTGACGTCACTGTGCGAGTCTTACACTGAACTGGAAAATAAACAAATAGACCTGATGTGAAAAGGCAAATCAAACTCAATATGGAATGAAATGAAATAATTTTTCCAAGTTATGGGGTATCCAGTGGAAATTTGCCTATTACAAAACCAGAAGTCAAACAAAAAATATTAAGCTTTATTACAGGTTGAGAATCCTTTATCCGAAGTTCCAAAATCCAAAAGTTTTGAGTGGTGACAGGAAGCGGCAAAATTGTCAATTATTTCTGAGTGGCCCATAACTAGCATAATAATTCTCTGTATCTGTGTATGCTAAATTATTAAAGACTAGTTGTGGCACCCGGCGTTGCCCGGGAAGAAATGAATTAAGGGATAACAGCTACCTGAAGCCCTGTAAAAAATTTCACGCACAGATGAGAGCCGCCATGCCACTTTTACGAAGGCCGGGTCGGAAGGACGGGAGAGGTTGGAGGTGTTGGAGTAGGACCACAGATGGCATTGGTGGGTGGACAGACAGACAGAATCACATCAGTCTTTATTGATATAGATTATTATTATTATAAGACTACCTCCAGGGCTAATGTATAACCCTCAGAAATGTACATGGATATCGTGTTCAGGAATTCATCCCATTTGAAAGTTTTCTCATTTTAACCATGCAAATATACAAATATTCCAAAATCTGAAACACTTCTGGTCCGGATAAAGGATTCTCAACCTGCATTTTGATTAAATGTTATTTAAAGCAGCATACAATGTGTGCAGTGGTTAATTTGAAACCTTGAATTGCTCCTTTCTGCGGTATGTAGTACTAATATCTGATATTCGTATTTTCCTATTTTCTGGCCATACCCCTGCATTCATGGGCATAGATAATTGAGAGTATAGTGCATTTTGGAAGACCTCTAGACAAACAACAAATTTATCTGAACTTGGCTCAATAATTCCTTCACACGGGAGCACGAACACAACACTGTGTAGTGCATTATGGAATCTGTAATGCTTGCATTTGTGATTGTGCAAATTTGTATTGTGTATGATAATGATGGACCCAGATTGTTTGCCATACAATGCTGAATGTATGCCATACCAAGCTCTTGGCCGTACATAATGGGTTGTTGATTGTCTCAAGTGTAGCATGTGTCCTGATATGTTTGAAGGAGTTTTTTTGTTCTCTCTTACTTATAATTGTTTCGTTCGAAAAGTAATTGAATCATAATTATTTTTTTTCTCACTTTGTGAATAAGGTGGTGCCATATTTTTTTTTTATTTGGCATTTGTCGTTTTGTGAAAGCTACTATAGTTTGGCAGGAACTGCAAAGGAGAATGAAGGAAAGTGAGTGTATAAGAGTTATGAGTCTTTGTCATTTCAGGGAAATTCCTATCCTATTATATGCCTTACTTCCATAAATAACACATTGTGAGGGTGATGATGATCCTAGACAGAATAATTATGTAGTCTCATAATCATGAAAAAGAGGCTGTGAGAATTGACTTGTACTGAACAAAGCAAATTTAACCAAGCCATTTAGGTTGGGTTGCGCACTCAATGATATACCAGAACAAAAATAATGAATCCAATATGAATGACATAGATCAGAGGTTCCCAAACTTAGTAAAAACCTTAGTAAAAATGATGTATAAGGAACGTGTGAGCAGGTCGATTGTACATTGACTTCAAGTCTACCTGCATTGATTTTGTAATGATTTGAATCTATGATAGGTGCATGTGTTGACTGTTGTATTATTGGGCTTGAAGTAATGTCATTGTTCAGTTCGCATGTGCCCTGCTATTGAAAGCATGTGGTTAATTTTCATATGGATGATCATTCAACTTACGTCATTAGACATGACATCCTTTTACACTTAAAACCCACCTTTTGCATTCAGCAGATGTTGAAGAGTATGAGAGTTTGCCTATCTATGTCTCAGTACACTGTGTTGGCAGGTCTTTGGATGAAGCTGTGTGCTTGGAAGGACAGTTCCAAAGCATGTGACATGTTTGACTAGATGCTTTGGGTCTTGGGATGCATGGCTCATGGCATACCTCTGGCATGCTGAATCCACTAAACACTAGTGGCAAAACAGCTATAAGCTGCACAGACAGGGGGTGGGGCAATACCGTATAATTAGCATGATCTTAGAACGATCATAGCTCAATAACTCATACAAATTTCTTCAAACAAAAAACACAAAAATTTATTTTAAGAGAATGACGATTTTTTTACATAAGTTTGCGAAATGTAGACTAGGCATCTGCATATTTCAATTTATTAACCACAGTGCAAATTAGATTTTTCGTGTATTGGAAAATTTTAAATGGTCATCTAAACTCTAAAGAGGACCTGTATTTTTTGTTTTAAAGACATTCATGAAAGTGCAATTAAATATTCTTAAAGTAAATGTACTGGAAAGAATTGAAATTGTTGTGCTGTAAAACACATAGCTGAGTAAGTTAGAAAACTTATGGAAAGAGAAGAAAATTTTTGGCTTGTTATGCAACAGATAGGTGAAACAATAATTGAATTACTCTATGTGTGACGAGGTATATTTGATTTTTGCTCATTTCAATTTCGGAATACATCGAGGTAGTGATCTTCATTTTGTTTGATGACAGTTCTCGACACATCTAGTTCTGGAGACTGTTCAACCTGACCTATGAACTATTGTGATACTTGTTACATGCCTGTAAAATGTAGAAATATACCCACCTTGGTCCAAAATGTGCACGACTGTGTGGTGCTTAATATACGTCCAATCTTCATTGTTACATTAAAAACAAACTTAGGGTGGGGTGGGGTGGGGAAGCACCAAACTCAGTTAAACAAATCTGGCTGAATTTTGCTTATCATTAAATGTTGATTAGTTTTTACCATAAATTAAGAACAAGTTAAGTCCAGCTGTATTAGATTCACTGACTGTGAGTGTGTGTGTGCAGCTGCACACCTTGTTGTTTAATGAGGAAGGTTGCAAATTCAATACATTGTTGAGAATTGGATGCATGCTACAAAAATGCAAAGTCAAACTCATAAGTTTGAACTACAAGTGGTATTTGCAAGATTTTAATGAATGAATGTGTCTGTAAAATGTTGGCACAGTTAACTAAGTACTTAGAGTGAAGTCTTTGGAAAAGTCTCAAAGTCACGTTCGATGGATGCTGCTGTTACATGCACAGTACTTCACAGAAGGGTGTATCACCATATTTTCCATGGAACTTATGTTGCTGGCACCAGTGGTGAAATGCTTGGTTATTGTTGCATGTTGTACAGCTGTGCAGTATGTCAGTGAATAGAACGAAATGAATACTTGAAAAAGGATCCCTGCCAAGATCACTTTTTTTCCTTTGCAACTTTTGTGATTTTTAGTGGAGTTTGTTCATGTTATTATGTAACATGAAGAAGTGAAACTCAGTTTTGCCATCTATTTGGTACTGCAAAAATTTGCATTTCAACTTCAGTTTTGCCATTTTTTCCACTTTCATATGATAGGAGACACAAGGAATGCTGAGTAATTTTTATATTGATTTATCAAGCAGTGTAGATTGTGCTGATTTTTGGAGATGCCAATTGTTCATTTAAAACTGGAAGTGATGATTTGTTTGATGTGTTCAAAATTATGTGCTATTGTTACCCCATTTGAATCTGTGTACCAAGTGTTATGAAATTGTTTACTACATGGTAATTCCACGGGAACAGAGACATGGTCCAAAACTGAAGTCTTGTATTGTGGGGTGGGAGATGCAAGGGGGTAATAACTCCCCAAAAAAAGGGTACACCAGATCCTGGAACCAGGGTTCCAAGCTGGTTCCAACGGGACCCTGTACACAGGTACCAGGAAGTTGCTAACACCTTGGGAAGGTGGCTTATTGAACGCAGGTCGTTATGTCAGATGAATTAGGTGTAGACTTTCTGTTACCAGATAGCAGCAGACCCATGGAATCGTCGAGATATTTTAGTGGA
>JYFJ02008028.1:0-13630 GCA_000934665.2 Catajapyx aquilonaris
TCCTCTCCACATGGCCAAACCACCTTAGAGTAGACCTACACACCTTATCTTTAACAGTCTCCTTAACATTACACCTCTCCAAAATCTCCTCATTCCTAGTCCTATCGAACTTGGTAACCCCACAAACAGCCCGGAGATAACGCATCTCAGTAGCCAACACCCTACTCTTATGCCTATCTGACCAAACCCACGCTTCACTACCATACATAAGTGAAGGAACAATAACGTGAGAATAGACAGACAACCTACAGGCAGAAGATAAGTCCTTATTTCTAGAAAACTTACTTGTGGCACCTATTACTTTCAACCCAGAACTAACTCTCCTGTCTATTTCCCCATCAATTCTACCATTACTCTCAAGGACACTACCCAGGTATACAAACTGGCTGACCATAACAAGAGGATGAAATCTGGAAATCCCATTTACAGCCATACAAATCGAATCTACAAAATTTGCATTTTCTCGGAATAGGGTTCGACGAAGATAGCCGCCTTTGGTATATATGGGCGCATCCTCAAATCTTGATGCCAATGAGGAGTAAGAATATGACGTGAATCGATTTTAAAATACCAGCCAAATTTTTAAGCTATTGGTGGAAAGAGTAGGTTGGAATTTAGCTACTCTTTTATGACGGAGAGAATTTACCCTAAACCGTATATGATGTGAATAAAGTCGGCCTTTTTTTACGTTTTGTTAGTTCTGCAATTTCACATAATTATCAATCTGTTTATAATAACATATTCAGAAAGATACCATAAATATTTCAAAAATGAAATAACTTAAATGTGTTTACCCCACTGGAGTCCATAAGCCTTAGGCCTACTTTTTCATGCTATGAAACTATCCTTATTATAATCCCTTATATCTTTTATTTCGACTTGCATAACTGGCGTCACAATCGCTAAATACTGCACCGATTCTATATGCTCATTCAGAAATGAGATTAGGCCTGTAACTGGTATTCGCCGGATTCTGACTAATGATGTACAGTACGCTCATTACATTACCATACGACGCTGCAGGGTATTTAGTATGTGGAAATTCTAGTACACGCAACACGCCAAGTTCATCAAAATAATAGAACTTAGGCATAGTAATCGCCTTCACTGAATATCACGACCTTGTTGTTAACACATGTTATACCCTATTGCTTGGTAATGAGTGCAAAGTGACTCAAATTTATTTATCATAAATGTACTATAATACGAGACTGCCATATTACTTGACCAAAAAGTCATATGATTTGACTATTATTGTATTAATACACAACGAATGTGTGGATCGTCTGAGTACTTCACTAGTCAAAAAACAGTGATATTCATAAAAATGATTGTTATTTCAGCTAAGTTAAGTCTTTAAAAACACAACGACATTCTTTACTTAAAACATTGAACTACATGCAGTGTGTGAAGCATGTCAACTTTGAATGGCCCCATAAAGTATAAAGGGCTGGATATTTTAGTGATAGTGTACAAATAACCTGTCAAGTTATAATGTATACAATAAAAATTGCAAGAAATGTTCATTGATATTTCCCCATCATGTTACATTAATATGCAAGCATCCACTCATACAAGCACACGTATACTGTACAGTACATGATTCAAATATCGTACAGTATTGGGCTCCGTATAATTGACACATAAGCACGTTGCATAACCGTTGAGATAAAAATACAGATCATTTTGTTGACAATTACTGATAACAGCACTAAATAATAATAATAATAATAATAATAATAATAATAATAATAATAATAATAATAATAATAATAATAATAATAATGGATACCCCGTGATAGGCCCCCTTGGGCCTCTTAGGGGATCATCTTTTAAATACCTAACTTTAATCATGGCCTGCGCTGTGATGGATTTTGACTGTGGGAGGAAACGGGAGAACCCCGAGAAAACCCACGCGAACACGGAGAGAACCCATCGAAACTCTATCCACATAAGTATCCTCCGTCCGACCCGGGGATCGAACTCGGGACCTTAGAGGTGGAAGGCTGCGGCGCTAACCACTCCGCCACCGTGTCGCCCTGCACTAAAATAATATAAGCACATCATAAGAAAAATTAAAATTTTTACAAATTTAAAACAAACTTTGCTATACATTTACCTTCGAAACAGTAGCAGACTTGAAACATTTAAATAACCTCCTCTTAACTATTCTGCAGCACATGCAATCATTCTGAACGTTAACATACGGTACTCTATTGGTGTAGAAGTCCAGATGGCTGTAGAGACAACGACAGTTTTTTTTAAATAGGTTTTGGTATAGTATTCTTTAACATAATTTTTTTTTTCTTCAATTCCTCCCCAAAGGGCAGCTAATTGATGCCGCTGACCGTGAGTAATGTGATATGACCCGCCTCCACTAAGCTACTGTCCTACGTAAAAGAAGGCTCCCCGAGAGGAACAGAGGTGTAAATTATTACCGGCCTCCTTGCACAGGTCCTCGTGACAGGAATATAATGTTTAAAAAAAAACATAAATCGTGCCTATTAGGAAGGTTAAGTGAACTCATATGGAGTAGTGCACTGCATCATACATTTGCAAGTCACGCGGAACTCGTACTTGGCAAAGCAGGTGCCATTGGTATAATAATGACGCAAGAAAAAAAGTGCAAAAAAGTAGTCAAAGGTTGAGCAGCTACTTGCAAACAGGTCTAAAACAAGTTATTGCTCGAGTCAGAGACCTTGGCACACTTGATTCACACCCATATAATCATTAATAAGCATCACGGATAACTTATGGGTTAGAGCATACTGCAAGCCGAGATTATATAGTGGTTGGCAAATTCTATTAAATCGATTCAATTCAAAGCAATTTCCAATAACTATTTTCACTGTTACCTACATTCCCATTTTAATTGAATTCCACTTAGATAATACGTCTTGATTCATATTTTGTACGTAGGGCTACTACGTTAGTGAGCGTAATTTCATTGGTATAAACTCATTTTGACACTACCAATTCCAGATATACAGAGGGTTCCAAGTAATATGTTTAGCTACAGAAAATTTCGTTAAAAGCTGTTTTATGCAGCTTGTTGCGAGGTGCAACGATCGAGATGCCCAGTTATAATTATAAAAACTGTACTCGACCACCTGGGAGTAATTGGGCATCTGGATCGGGGCGCAGAAAGCTACACAAAATTAATTACTTGGGGCGATATTATCAATAACTAAAAACGACCCTGATACTTGTAACATCCTGGGGCCGAATTCAGAGAGGTTATTTAACGTAAACACGCCCGATTAAATCCTTTAGTCATCCTCGATTAGCAAATTTAAAAGTGCTAGCAAGTGCGATTAGGGGGCGTTTAGCGCTAATCGCCGTCTTTGTATTAGCAGGTTGGTTAAATTTGCTAATCGAGGATGACTAAAGGATTTAATCGGGCGCGTTTACGTTAAGCAACCTCTCTGAATTCGGCCCCTGGATATCACTTAATCCATAAATCTTGCCTTAGAATTAATACATATGGGATAAGTTGAGCTGATATATTAGTCATGCAGGAAGTGCCAGATATAAATGAGTTCTAATATGACTTGGCAATAGAACATAATTATGATTCATCTTTAAAGCGGTACTGCAGTTCTTGCAACTGCTCTGGACTGGTTTCGCCTCTAACGCAATGCAGGTAATAATTGATTGCATGTATAATAACGACTGCAAAAATGAATATCATATTCCCTATTTGCGTGAGCAGTACATGACCTGCCTGCGTGCTTGCATTTAGTTGAGATTTACGCGTATATGTATAGTTTTAATTTACGGACATAATATTAATTTTTCATTTGGCGCATAATTAGGACTGTATTGCAATAAAAACATGTCCTCAAAATTTTGTAAATGAAACATCTCACAAATGGCTTTCATAGGCTGGTATTTACACTAGTAGTAGGCCTAGTTTTGCACTACAGATTGGTTATCAAGAGTGGCGATAAAGCGAAATAGGCCTACTTGTACAGTACTTTATACATAGGTGGGTGCGGCTAGGGGAGTCCCCACGAGATAATGGATAGACCCGGTTTCGCCGAATTTTCCTCGTGCGTCTTTCTGTTCCACTTTTAAAAAAAAGAAGAAGTAGGAAGGTAGGCAGCACGTAGGCATTGTAGTTGGCCAGCCAATCACTGACCACATTCCATGTATCGCAGCATAAGCCTCTTCCCCTCTACTTTGACGCAATTGCTTGTTGCCCGAAGCATTCCTTTCCTTACAGGAATCTTCTAACAGGTCAGCAGGTTTTGTTTCGTGTGGTAGTCACCTATTAATGACTGCAGATGGGTAAAATGTATGCACACGTCCGATACCAACAAAAAATTATTTACACGACAGCTGTTCAAGAGGTTCTTAGACTTCATATTCTACAATTAGTATCTCCTTGCTTCCTGCATTGTATGTGGGTCATGTATTGTAAGTATATCGTTCCTGCGGCCAAATAAGCATTTCCAGGATGATCACAAATCAATGAACTATGAATCACATGTCAGAAACGTCCCCTGATAATGACTTATGCACCTTTATAGTTTCATTGACAGTGACATTCAGGGCCACCACCGCGCAATTATCTGTGAACTTGGCCGACAATTCGACACGAGCTTTGTTTCTGCCAATATATTCTCCTCTGACGTGATAGACTGTCTCTGTATGCTGTACCTAGGAGAAGTGACATTTCTATGGAGCCACATCACAATGTTCAAGTCACCATCGAATAGTCAAAATTCATGGGAAGGTAAGTATTCACACATCCAGCTATATTTATCTCGACTTACCATTTCCCATCTGACATTTAAAAAAATTGCGATGAGGGCGAGTAGACCAATTGCGTTGAAAGAGGAGAAACCACGTAATAACAATAAGTGATACACAACATGTAGGTTACCATTTGTCTACCATCAATATAACTGCGAAGGTGAACCTCTTCCTCCATTTTTATTAATTCCTTTCGGATCAGTGTTTATTGAATCGGATATCCCCGGAGTGAACTTTGATCCTCATACAAAAGATATTTCATTTGTCCAGTTTTCTGATGTCATAGTAATAATAGCAGATTACAATCTATTAAACCCTTATTTCCCAGTATTTAAATGGAAAATGACTGTTGAAATATACGGCACCATATAATTATGGAAGAGGGGATGTATAGGGATGTCAGTATATGCCTACATCAGACGAAATCAGAGGGTATAAGGATGGCAAAAGAATAGGATCAAATAGAAGAACCTATGTATGTTTAACATTGGAGACCATCCACCGTCATAATTATTATCTGAATGAGAACCACTCCGGATCATTAAGGCCAGTCATTATAAGCACCCACTAAGCCAAATCTTATGAAATCTCTGTGAAATAAGACAGCAACTATACTACATGTGCAAAAATTGTGAATATAGTCATGCATTTAATGACAATCAGTGACACCTAGAGAAATAATGATATCTAGACTATATTTGAGGTCGTCATCAAAACCAGGCTATCTGCTTAAGTACGAATCCTTCATAAAACAGGAAATTCAGATTTAGTGAGTCTTTTCCGGTATTTTCACGGCCCAGGTGACCTTGCCCTTTGGGAGGTGGACCTGAGATGAAAATGTTCAACATATTGGAAATAGGAATTTAGCTTTGACCTGATGCCTGAAACCAGGAATTAACACACTTTTGACAACATGAGACAGTCAGGTTTTGATAATGACATACTCATTGCTTGTGTGATAGGATAGTCCACCACCTATGCCAATGTGGGTGCAACACGCCATCCTCTCCCTGCCATAGCGTTTTTGGTCTGGAGCATTAAAAAATTTCCAGGTTTTGAACAGATATATGAGTCATGTACAAGCCACACACCTTCAATTAGTGATATCCGGTGACAAGTTCAGTTTTTGTTGCTTTTTACGTTGGTTGTTGGTATAATTGAAGTCGTTAAGTTACTGGTTCAGTTTCCTGTTTCAGCGGGGAATGCTACATTTGTAGGAAATAGACTTACTAGTTGTCCGTGTTGCTGACGTGTCACGGTCACTGGGAATAACCCCAATATAATTGTCTCTGCATCCAGCATGAATGGATTCTCTGAATTACGTCCAAGGTGAACCAGATTTCGGAAAATCCGGTGCACATCACACTCCTAATCCCACCGCAGAAGTTATATTTTGTGGGGAACAATAATTAGAGTCCGTATGATTACAAGCCTTCCTTGAAATGAGGCGCCTCTAGAACAAAAGTGGCCCAAGTCCAAAAATGCAATTTTCGAGATATGACCGCCATCACATTCAGAGAACTACTCCAAGTTGGTAAAAAATGGTATAAATCCTAAGTTGGATATTTGGGCGGTAAATGACATAATGTCATTTATGCTCCAAGGAGAGTTGCCTACCCCTTGGAGAAATCCTGGTGTAAGTCCCATACCAGCTGTTAAAGATGGCCGATGAAGATCTAAGCGATATTTCTGGGGGCATCTCTGCAGACAAATATTGCTGTGTATGACAAATAATAGGTGTGTGGCAGTCAGTTTTGCCATATTTAAAAATTATTTAAAATTATTTTTAATTTTTAATGTTTTAATTTTTAATTTTTGCTGAAAATTTCCTTCTCTTAGAATTTTATTGAAATTAATTGTTACTAAAATTATTTTTGTTAAAATTGAGGAATGATCAAAGGAAATTTTATAAGTACAGTTGAATCCGGATATAACAGCCTCGGCTATAACAGACTTTCGGTTATAACAGACTAGTAAGGCCGGTTCCGGCATACTTCAATCATAATTATATGGGTTTTTTTTAATCGGATATAAGAGACCTTGGTTATAACAAGAGTCTGTTATATCTGGATTCAACTCTATTACACCCAGTCAAAAATGGTGTAAGTCCATGCAATTTGTAGGATCATTATGGTGTAAGTCACAGGATTTTTTATCAATAAATCAAATTTTTTGTGACAGTAGCAATACATCTAAGAAAGACTGCCCTGTGATGATTGCCAGGCTGACATATATTATGGATCCAGCCATATGATTTGCCTTTTTTCTAGGATCCTCCAAACTTGCAGGTGAATTATCCCAACTTGAGTTTTTTTTGGACTAGGGTCACTTTTGTTCTAAGCGCCTCAAATATTGCATGCATGCTGGTAAACTTTCTATTATAAAGCGACCCGTTAAAAAAAGCTAATATTTGCTCCATAGCCAGTTGCATACGATACAGATACGATACTATAACTTACAGTGGTTATTTAGTTGTACTTGTAATATCTGCATGGTGCATGTACTGCCCATGAGTTGCTAGGACCTAAAGTAATTTTTTTTACAATTATTCTGAACACAGCCATATAAGCCAATGTATACAATAGTATTACTACCTGCTATAACTACTGTGTGTAACCCTGTCCAAGTACAAGTACCCCAGTGGAACAATTGAAACTTACATTGTTACGATGTGTTGATAGTAATACATTTTGCTAATTCAGCAAGTACTAAGTTATTTACAATTGGATCTTATTTCCTTGGACAAGATTATGTGAAAGCAAATTACCCTGTACACTTGTACAGTGTACATCAAACTACTCGTAGTATTACAATAAACCTGAGGAATAAAGCTCATTCTATCACGTGAAGGGTAGAAATTCAAGTGGTCGTATTCAGAAACATTTTACGCCGTGCAATGACAGGACTTTCTTTACATGATGTAGTTCCAAGTTTTATATGATTTACATTTTTCAGGAATATAATGTTTAAACACTCGACTGATACCCTCAAATACTCGACTGACTTTCAATATTTTATTATATTATTTATTTTTATTTATTTTACCCCATGATAGGCCTACATAGGCCCTGTTGGGGGGTGGTAGTACACCACCATCGATTTTCTCGTACTATTTTTCTTTCCTCCGGTGCAAGGGGACAGGATAGGAATAATGAGGGGGGGGGGGGGCACTGGTGCAGGTGCAATGTCTCATGGTGGGGGTCGTGTGCAGTCCCCCAGGGGGTCAGGATGCAAGACAATCCCCTAGGTGCGGGTCAGAAACTCCCCCCCGACACCGCACCTTCTCATGGACGGGACAAGGATAGAAAAGGAAGGAATCGGCTGTGGCCTATTATTTAGGAAGCAACCCCGGAATTCTCCTGGGGGGACCGTGGGAAACCACAGAAAACCACGGTTAGGATTGCCGGCCCCGCGACTCGAACCCAGGACCTCCCGATGAGCAGTCGGACACCATATACACTCCACCACTACTGCTTCGGTGACTGACTTTCAATATTTGAGGGGTGCTCTTCCATAACGAGGCAAGTGCCAAAAATAAAATTTTACAGGGGAAGGTTTTTTTTCCATTTTGTGAGGAGACTTGTGTACCTTGAGGACTACAATTTTTATATCAAAACCCATACAACAATGCTAACCAAAAGAACACTTCAAATTATGCTTGTATTAAAAAGTATAGTAGTAAAAAATTGCAAAAAAATAGAAAAAAGTTCCAAAACGAGGCAAGTACCACATTCGGTTGCAACCATCTTGCTTGGCACTTGCCTCGTTCTGACCGTTGCATGAGTAGCATGAGTGATGCCTGAAAACTTTCGGTATCGATACTTTCGGAACGGAGGCTCGTAGGACAGCCACGTTTTTAGGGCAACTGCAAGGTGGCATTTGCCGCGACAGAACACCCGCCAAAAATTATTTTCCGCAAAAATGGCACTTACCTCGTTATGGAAGAGCACCCCTCATTTGTTATTCAGCAATATGGTTACACATACGGTACACAAAATGTACTCAAAGTAAAAGTAGCGGCAAATCTACAATTTAGTGACACTGTACTTCAATAGGTTAACAGGCAAAGATTTCTTTCGTTGTCAGCTTGTCACGTTCAATATCAACTATAGGCACCGGTATATTTGCAACTGCATGCATTGTATTAGTGGGTTGGTCCTCCTAATTGAGCAGCAGCTCACCAGGCGTAACTATAAAGAAATAACTAAATCACTATTACGCTTCCCAAGTTGACGGAACCCTCTTTAGAAAAAAAACGAGCTCAAAAAATGCTCGAGGGGATTGCAAGTTACGCACTCGGCCATGCAATACGTAATTGCGTGATGAGACGGACAGTGGTCGTAGTATTCTTACGTGTAAGGCTAGTATGCCCTGCTGGGTAGTCTATCTGCTGCCTGCGTGTACAATGGGAGGGACCTCTTGGAATTCATACCATATGCATTTGGTTGCGGAACAACACGCGTGGGAATCTTTGGTATTAATTACACTCGAAGCATACTGATTCATGCTATTTCAAAGTGGACAGAAATTCTTTATTGCGAATAGATGGAAATGGACAAAAAGGTCATCTGCCGTAGGGATCTGAACTGTTCACCTCAATTATTCTTATTTGCATATTACATCTATAATATATTGTTTTTGTCTTGGTACGCCAGAGAGTAACGCAAGAAACACGCAAGTACAGCTAATTGCGACCTAGACAAGGTTTCCATTTGGCCTTATCTCAGCCGCGGCATCTCTGCCGTGAGACCCAACAATTACCGTTGTTCAATCATTCCCTCTTTTTTCTACGCAGCTGTACATGTCCGGATTTTGTTCCTTCCTCCTCCCCCAAGCTTCTCATCAAGGATAGAAGAAGGCTGGTTTTCTGCTGAAATCCGTCCCTCACACATACAACCATCTTCAAGCAGTGCAGAACAGTGCGGAGATATGTTGTTATCTATGAGGCTACGAATCGGTTTTGTATTATCAGTGACACAGAGTTATACACGATACTGATCACAACCTGGCATAAACATCCAGATACTTAAGATACCCTAACATAACCATAGATTGTGCGGCCAGGATGGTAAAAGCGAGTAAAAGCCCTCACATCACATCACATTTGAGAGGAAGTAAAGATGCATCAGATGGCGCTTTTTTGTGGGTGACTAGAATGGTTCATAATAATTTTTGGCCTTCAAGTGCCTACATCGCATCAAGACTGAATTACACCATTCTTATGTGATGCAGAACAATTTTACTAGGGCTCCTAACATCCTGGTTTAGTTTAAATCTACTGCATGTTGCACGCGTCTGTGAGCGGACACGGTCCTCTCCAGGAGATTTCTCCAGCTCCTTTATTGCATATTTCCATTCTTAGCACCCCCATATGCACATGCCCCCTGCTTCCTCCCTCACAATAAAAAAATTAAAAAAACATTGACGGTTCACAGGCTCGTATATTATGCAGTAACACACTGTCTTGTAAATGGACGTAATTGTTGGCAACACCACCGTATCGTTGATTTTCAATATTGTAATGCAGAGTAGATCAGGGCACTAAATTAGATTTCGTACGTCTGTCGAGTTATTCCTGTAATGTGATGGTGCAATGTGACATCCCCAGCATGTATAGGAATTGTCTTCTCCGTCATACGAAAAAAGAATGGCATTCATATTGAAATGCACTTGAACTTCTTGCGTCATATGCAAGGAGACCTTCATGGTCAGGAGGCCAGGGACTTCACGTCTGGCAAACCTTTCAACTGAGGTATGTTTCGCTATATACTGACAAGGATGGGTTTTTAAAGCACCTGTGGCGTGTGATGGAGGCCCGTGATTGGTATATGGCCCCCATTTTCACAGTATACCGTTACACCGAGTAATTTATATTAGTAATCTCGTGACAAAATGTCAGCTTTCTTCTTGTATCGGTTTGGAGGAAGACAGACCTCCGTTTTCGTTGAATCGCCCTTATGGAATTCGTGATCCCAATAATATTTCCATTATAGCAATATTACATTAGTCTTGTTACAAAACACAAATTTTCTGATAAAGTGAAAGACATTCGTCAGTTTTTGCTTTTCATTTTTCCATAGTTTGCCAAATTCGTGAGAAACTGATTGGAAAGTGAATGGGCTTTCTCTTGTAATTACCTATTCTCGCTCTAGGTTGGCCATTGACCTAACTAAAACGCTGCTGGCTATCTTTGTCCCTTCTCGTTCGATCGTAATGTTTTCATCGGCCATTTGATTCTCACATGTTGAACTGCTTACACAATAAAAAGGCCCACTCTAAATCATTCACTGATTCATTTCGCCATTTGTCAAAATTTTCATGCTCCTATTTGTATAGTCTTATACTGTACCTCTTACTTATTTCAACCTCAATTGACCTGTGTTATTTTAAATGGTCTAGCCGTAAGGCATTTATATTTTTCATAGCTGCACAACAGTACAGTACGCTTTCAGTTTTGCCAAAGCAATTTCTGCTTATTTTGAAGTCAAGTGAAATGTGGAATTCTGCTGGGAATAATACTGTTTCTGAGAGTACATGAAATATTACTGCATAGTTTCATCCATAGAGCCTATTTTTAATATGCAAAATTTTCTCTTTCTCGTGTGAAAAAGTTTTACGATGTTGCAGCAGTGACAGGAAGTGTATTAGAAATGCCAATGAGTGTGTACGGTGCTGCACATCGCAAGCACTGAGAGTTTCAGAATTATTGGGCTCACATACATCCGTAGCTGTAAAAATCTCACCGATGAACATTTATGCTCGACTCCTGGACGCCTTACCTTCAAGTGTGGAAGTGATTCACATACACCAATTAAATAGGTTTTTCAAGTGTATGGATTGATATGGATTATTCCACGCTAAAAGGTGAGGTCATTGGGGGCAAATATCCGCGAAAATTCTGCCTTCTTATCTAAATAAACACTATGGACCACTGAAGGTATCATTTCGAAATTTTGATTCCAATGCAATAGGATACTGCATGTAACTACAACTATGAGCCATTGGAAAGAAGGCGACTGAAGCGCATAAGAGTTTAAATTGTCCCCGAAAAGATGTATGATAAGTTCCAACACATCCTGTGTAGCTTGTTGCCTGAGTCGCAGAGAAATTATTCAAGTTCAAGATGCGGACACGCTCGACGGGTTGCAAACTTTCCAGGATGCACTTTTCTCAGTGATAAAACACCAATATTATTATCTGACCAACAGGCAACAAGTCATGGCCTTACTTGTAAGCTTTCTTTCCACCGATAGGCTACTAATCTGGGCACAATATAATCTGAAGCCCATCATAGAATATGGCTGAAAACGCAACTATAGATGAGAACATTAGTGATTCTTAGAATATTACATCATCCTTGGGCATCAAATACAAAACACGGAATCTTCAATATATGAATACTGTATAATAGGCTTCACACAAAAATATTCCAATTTCAAGGGTTGGATGGTAAAAGCCTTGTATTCAAGCTTGTATTGACTTGGGACACTGAGGAGATCATAAAAGCAAAACGTGTAGCTCATGCTGTTCCAGAGGATGCTGGCTGATATAATGAGTAACATATAAAGCACTTCTAAAGTCGAAGTTAATTGATATCGCAGCCCTAACAAGTGACACCAATCTAAATAATCATGAAAACAAATGGAGTTACTGTGAAGAACAAGTATAGGAGTGCTATACGGTTCTAGCCTATGAAACATGCCAATTACGTAGCGTGGACAAGCCTATATCATTTTCCAGGGTCATTTACGTCTGTATATTGTTATGCAACCTGAGAAAAATAAAAAAGCACAGTTTTTACATGTTAGAAAAAGATGCACTGAACCTACTGCACTCTGCATTTTAAAATGCATCAGCTTGGTATTTTGCATTTACAACGGAAACCGAGACGTAAGCTGTTTCAATAATATTTTACTCATTGAACTAACGATAATACAGGATATGGTAATAGTATGAACATTGCACACTACATAATTTACAATATTGCACTGTAATCTTTGTGCTTAATTTTCACCTTACTGGACCAAACACTCCACTGAATCTTGATTTAAAAATTCAAGCTTTCATTCAAGTTTCCTATTCAAGAACTGCTACAGATTTTAATTGGTACTCTGGTGCTGGTCCTGGTATTCTGATGTTTCAACGAACCGTGAGAGTGAGAAATAATTATGCTGTAATTTTTTGTTCACAAAAGGGGAATTCTCAGAAGGTCTCACTAGCTGCTTCATGCTTGGAAGGAGTTACAGAGAACAGGGGCGTTTGGGATTTTTTGGTTACGAGACTTACGACTGTAACCCCGGGACAAATAAAAACTTTTTAAATGTACAAAAAGACACAGACGTCATTTGTGGGAAATCCCAGAGCAAAACGTTCAAATTTTCCCCATATAAATACGTCACGTCACTTTTTTTCCATATTCATCGCATGTCATTGTCGCGGTTCTCACTCATTTAAAAATAGCAACTTGTTAGTGATAGTCCAATTAGGCTTAATTGCTCTGCCGCTTTCAAAAATGATTATAATTTAACAGAGCTTAAAAATGCAACAATACCCACTCAAAAAAATTTGCTTGATTAATTAATCAAGTGCAAGATCAATGTTATTTCAGNTTAATCAAGTGCAAGATCAATGTTATTTCAGCTTTCAGCCTTTGAAGGTAATTAGGGATGGCTTTCAGTGGGTCGTGGAGAACAAAGCGGGCTGTTTCTTTCCCGTCATGATATGAGGCAAGTCATGATATGATATGATATGTGTCATATTATATGATATGAGGCGAGTCATGATATGATATGATATGTGTCATATTATATGATATGAGGCGAGTCATGATATGAGGCGAGTCGTCAATAAAAATGCCAAGTTATGAATCAAG
>JYFJ02008029.1:0-13739 GCA_000934665.2 Catajapyx aquilonaris
AGCTTTCCTCGTGAATCTGTAATTGATGAATCGGTGATAATGTCGTTTGTTCGTGTCCATTATTTTACAATATAAAAGCATTTGATGCTTGATGACTGGAGTATTCGAACCTGTATAGCCTAGAAGGGCTGCCCATGGAAATTCTCCAACAGTAGCATCGTCCCCTCCTACGACCTTGAAATATAACGAGTGTCCACAATTGGGATAATTTGGCAACAAATGACGTTGCTTATGATTTGCGTAGGCATCTGTAGGCCTATTCCCTGCAGGCTGACGGGTTGGCTTGCTGGCTGTGGACGCCGAAGCAGGGCAGCATACCTGAGAAGGCCCAAATAATGTATTACTTTTCGCAAACCTTGTAATGAGGCATCATGCTGTCTATCGTATGCCTTGCTGGTACTCAAGAAAATGGATTAGCTCGATCATTAACGGTAAATACAACTTCCCACGTATCGTTCATTGGTATAGGCCTATGCATCGGAAGATATGAAATTCGCTCTTTTGAATGCTTGTCCATGGTAACAGGAGCAAATCAAAGCCTTGCAGCAGGGTATACAACTTTGCAATTATTTGTGCCGGAACTATTTTGCTTGTTTATAACCCTATCATGGTAATAACATGTTATTATTATTATGAAGCACACTTTCTTCACAAGCATATCTGTATATAGTACCCTATAGTCTATTTATGTTATTTCAGTATATGAATGTGTGACTGGTCTAATAAGAGTAAAAGAAGGGTGTCGTTTTACCTTCGGAGTTCTTCCTTCGAATCCGCATTGTGAATCCCGTAGGAACTGGGCATTCTGAGGGCTGACTGGTTTTTGGGAGAAGATGCGAAGGAGAGCAGGGCACTTACGAATATTTATGCACGTCCCTGAGAGAAAATCTGGAGTTTCGCAACTGATGCTCGTCTCTGGAATTACAAGTACGAATGTTACACCCGCCGGGTGAATTTTATTTAAATATATGATTTATTGCAAAAGCTCTCTTACGTGCATTAACTGAAGCAATTAGCCAGTAGGTGGCGAAAATGACCACGGTCCATGACATCCTGGCTGTATAGGAGAATATTGGCCGGATGCACTAACTTGCTTTGGGGCACACAGACTGCGAGTCTTAAGGACGTTGTCCTCAGTAAAAGAAGTCTGACCTCTTCCAGTTTGTCTCCTTTCTGTATGGCGCATGCGTGCAGAACGCAAAAACCGATGCGATTTTGCGTCTAATTCATTACGTGCCCAGTCACAACCGAACAAAGTGGGTCGTTATCTTACACATTAGACCCATTAGACTATTAATTCATTTTGGGCTAACACGAATTACATTATGTGGACGTATTCACCTGTAATACTCGTATATTGTGTCACTTCATTTTATTTTATTCACTCAATAAAATATTAGGGAAGGATTTTCCGGCATTTAGTAAGGTCAGCGGAAGCACAGACAGGTCATCATGGGATCCAATTTTGTGCAGTGTCAGTATGGATCATTCGAATATTTGTGCGTGTGTTGTGGAAAGCACAATGTCTACAAAAATTATATCATTGGAGCATCCATTATCCGAAGCAATGGGGGACTGGGGGTGTTCGGATAANAACTGATTTTTCGGATAACCGATCATTTACGAAAAGAAATTATAGCGGTGTCATATAGGAGCAATATGAAACAAAGAAACAGTGATATTAAACACAACACTGTATATTTTGTATCAGAGTCACGTCTTAAAAATACATGCTGTATACCTTACATAATGTAGTATACAGTAGCCTACAAAGAAAGAGAACGGTTAAGTGTTATGGTGAAACAGATAGAAGCCTATTTGAAGAAAAACGATTTAGAGTTGAATGCGGGAAAGACGAAGATCATGGTATTTAGGAATGGGGGGAAAAGGTCCAAAAGGGACGGGTGGTTTTGGAAAGGGGAAGAGATAGAAGTGGTCAACAAATACAGATACTTAGGATATTGGTTTACAACAAAGGGGGGGATTCAGGAACATATCAAGGCACAAAGACAGAAGGCATGGAGAGGGTTGCACAGGGTCAGGAGGATATGCAGGCAACAAAAAATTGAACAGTGGGGTTTGGTAAAGGCATTATATGGAAGCATGGTGAGAACAATCATACTGCAGGGAGCCGAGGCGAGGTGTGGGCGTGGAAGGTGGGACGAGCGATGGAGTGTGTGCAGTTGGGGTTCCTCAAGAGGTGGCTCGGAGTGGCCCACAATACTCCGGGGTACATTGTGCTGACAGAGACAGGGATGATGGAGGTGGAAGTGGCGGCATTAGAAAGGGCAGTTAGGTGGATCATGAAGATGGAAAGGTTAGGGGAAGACAGACTGTTGCGAAGGATATGGGATGAGATGAAGAAGGAAAGGGAGGGAGGTAGTAAAAATGGCTGGTGGGAAGACGTGAGGAAGAAGGAACACGAATGGGGGGGTGGAGGATGACGAGGAGTGGCAAAGGCAAACTTGGGAAGAACGATGGGACTCGTGGGGGAAGGAACTGAGGGAGAGGATGATCAAGGAGAGGGAGGAGAGAATTGCCAACACGACCAACTGGCCCGAATACAGATTTCTAATGATAGAGAGAGAAGAAGACCGATATTTGGACAGAGAGAACATAAAATTTCTGAAGGTGTTGGCGAAACTAAGATGTGGGACACTGTGCAGGGCTAGTTGGTCGTGGCTGTCAGAAACGGAGAGGAACTGTTTATTGTGTGGGGAGGGGGAGGAGAATATGGGGCATATTGTGAGGGATTGTAGGGTAATGAAGGAGGAGAGGAGGAAATGGATACCGGCGGTGGAGGAGATGGAGGATGAGGAAGTGTATAGCTTTGTAAAGAATGTCAGTAAGAAAAAGGGGTGCTCTGTGTTGTTATTTGTACGGGATGGTGAAAAAGAGGAGAGATACTATTTTGGAGAGACAGGGGGAGGGGTTGAGTGTGAATGGAAATGTGTAAATGTAAATGTGTATTAAATGTAAATGTAAATGTACACCTGCGAAGGAGGAGGAGGGTCGGCCAAGCGGCATGCGCTGCAGGCCGACGGTCTAAATAAAGCGAAAAACAAACAAAACAAAAACAGTAGCCTACACTACATACATTAATGTAGGCCTACAGTTTAGGAAAAGAAGTCAAATACATGCATGTATTTGACTTCTTTTCCTAAACTGTAGGCCTGTATACATGAAATAGCCTACGCACTTAAGAACGGGCTCCTAAGGCTCCCCATAACCGGATATTTAAGGAGGTGGCCGCCAACCGCGTCTTTCTTCAATTTTTGTTGTTTTTTTTGTTTGTTAACTTAACACCACCATTAAAATATTCGAGTACAGTTGCACCTAATGAGCGAAAGAGGGGAGACGGATTGGCGCCGCGGTAATCCCGGGGTTCCCACCTTCTTTCGTGCAGAGTTGGGCCATCTCTGGCTTCGTTTCGGGTGGCAATTTCCGATAGACTAAGCCACCCGGGGGAGTTCACAAAATGACCAATTAACGACAGCGCACTTGCACTTTGCACATCCCCTCCTATACTTACCCTTGGAACAATTAACATATATATATTATATGGTTCCCAAAAATAGTGGTATTCCACTCCCCTAATAAGGGCCCAAGGTCCGATAATGGGGTACAGGAAAAAGAAAATGAGCGAAAGAGCCAGGTCAAAATGTCTTTTTGTTTAAAAAAATAATCCATAACAAGAGGACGAAATCTGGAAATCCCATTTACTGCCATATACAAGTCAAATCTACAAAAGTAGCATTTTCTCGGAATAGGGTTCGGCAACTAATATTCAAAGGTTTCTGCTTTAAATAGGCCTATAATGCACACTACTGCATACTGATTAATGAAACTATCCACAAAAAATTCAAAATTAGCTCATCCAAAAATGATACAGGACGAAAAATTCATAATTTTCTGAACAGAGGACCTATGTGCCACAGGTGCAAAACTTGAGAGTAGGAAGCTTAAATCAGTGACAGAAGCGAAAATCACCCCGCTCCAGTATTCTCTGCCTTCCTGCCCATGGGAAAGGAAGCTGAGTAATCAAAAGCAGCCAATTTTTCTATCGAGGGGCCAAGAAATGGTCTGTTAAAGCCGACGTGAGATGAAAATGTGTCTGTTAAGGAGTAAAAATACACAGTATGTGGAATCCTGGGACAATTAGCCTTTCGAGTCTGTAACAACCGCGGATTCAGCTGAGTGTATGCAAATAATGCAATCTCTGAATCCATCAAGCGTGCCTTCTGGGGAAGAAATATGCATCCGAGTTAAGCGCTGATGTTATTTCTTTGGAGTTGTAGTCAGTGATTTTGTCATGTTGTGTTGTGCCCTTGCTTTGGTAATCATGTTCCCAGCAATAATTATATTGGCTACTTTTTCATCACAAATAAAAAATATGCACGATGCTAGTCCCTTTCTATAACTTCAAGAACTTTGACGTATCAGGTTGTCTGTCGGATTTAAGACATATATTGATTATACTTTATTTCGCGAAAAAGGCTGATAACGGGGTATGAATTATTATTATTATTATTATTATTATTATTATTATTATTATTATTATTATTATTATTATTATTATTATTATTAGCTAAATACCGGTATGTCTTTTCTGTAGTTATAGGCTGGTATTTGTCATAAACGTATTAACGTACAGCAATAACAATTTACAGGAATTAGTAATTTCTATTGCAGGACATAACCATAACTTGCAAATTATCCTCCTGACGCCCAGCGTACAGCCCTCTAGCCATTGGGTTTTAAAATTATTGTAAATATTTAAAAAAATATTTTTTTTTGAAAAAAAAATAATAACAAAAAAAAAAATTTGGGCTTCAGGAGGTTATAATCACGGATTATCATTATTTGTTTTGTGGGACCTAATATCGTTGCATCTAGCACCACCACTTTTCATCCCGCAACTTATAAGCCGTAACAAGAGTACTCTTGCCGTAATCGATAGAGGTACATTGTAAAACTGAAACCAAGGATTAAAAGATCAAGGGGTAATTAAAATAAATAATATATATATTATTTATTTTAATTACCCCTTGTCAATATATATGTCATAGCTTGATAAGTAGTATAAAGTTTAACCTCAAAAATCTTTGAATTGCAACGATGATGTTATTTGATGTAAATGTATTCAGCTGAAAAGTGTGTGAAATGAGTTTAAAAAGTGATGAAAGTGGATTATCTGACCCCTACAACAAATTTTTGTGCAATTATGTGCCCGGTAAAATAAACCTAATATTTATAACTAATATCGCTTATAATATAACCATTATAATGTAGCTGTTGTAAGTAACGCTTAACGTTCGTTAACAGTTAACACCTTAACAATTGACCAAAAATAACAGTTTGTCACACCATTAGCTCTACAACCATGATGCTACCACGTGATGCTACACTCAGTCGCTTCTCCGGCGACTGTCCGGCGACGACGGCCGGAGACAGTGTTGCCATCCCGTACGATAATTATCGTTTTGTGCCTGTACGATGTACGATAGTCCAACATACGCTACCGTCCGTCAATTATTATAATTATTTGAAAGTAATGAGTCGTTATTAGGATTTTTCTTATTCTGTCGAATTAACGGCGTAAAAGGTAAAACGGGCGTACCACCTGAGGCTACCCCTGTACTTTGTCAGTTACATTCCCCTAGGCCCAAAGATTGTGTGACCTTGAACCCCACAAAAAATTTCGCATGCGGCGGGCTTGCTCGCTCTGTCCTGATTTACACTTTTACGACAGATTTAACATGCCTTTTGTCAGGTTTTAAACATTTCGGCGACTTCCACATATCGATATTATCGCCGTTTTGCCGATATATCGACATATCAACATCGTACGATAGGGTCGTACCACGGCTGTAGAAGACGGGTCGTACCAAATACGATAATATCGGCTTGTTGGCTGGTTGGTACCACTGGTACGATTCACCTCTCTCGCGAGGTTGGCAACACTTGCCGGCGACAAGAAATACTGGCCTTCCCCTTCGTGCCGTCAGCCTTGGTCTACCCTCTTGGCTTCCTCTTGGTCTACCTCATGTCTGCCGGGATGTCTGCCTCCAACACTATGATGGCTGCAAGCCTGGAGCTCGACCAACCCGGCCAACAGCCAGCTGCCCAGGTGCCTTCAGTTTCCGTCGCTGTGGCCGAAGGCGAGGCCCAAGTTGAGGCCCAAGGCGACAACCTCGTGATCTGCCCTTACAACAATGGGCACCGCATATTGCCAAGTAAGATCTACGGGCACTTGGTCAAGTGCCGGCGGATGAACCCGGACATCGTATTGGTCATCTGCAAGTACAACTGCTGCCATCACATACAGCCGTGGCGGATTGATGCTCACGAGAAGACCTGTGAGTCTCGTACAGGCTGAGGCAACGAGGTCTCCCTGTGTGAGTGTTCATCATCGTTATTTTTCGTGTGATTTTCTAAACATTTTGCTTTGAACCTGACCATGTGTTTCGTTATGTCTGCAGATGGCGGCAGAGAAGAAGGGCACATGAAAGGATGAGCCAACTTGACCCGCTTGACCCATCATGTACTCTAGTGAGTATGGCCCCTTTGCTTTTCAAAGAGATCAATAAATTATTACGGTCGCATAGACTGGTAAATAAATGTCTTAAAAACCATTACATCACCAATGTTGTTACCAGACAACCAACAAAAACAGTAGCTACAAAAGGCGAAGTATAATCCCGTGCAATCTATACGGTATACATTCATATTATGTCTATATGCACGTGTACAATATTTGTCAATAATAATGAATAAGAATGTTAAACCAGTGGTTTTGGACAAAACCTGCATTGGTGCAACCCCAGTTTAGTAGGAGCGTAATCCCATTATTGGGTCTGACAGTCATGAATTTCAAATCTTCACCCAATTGTTGAATATTTCAACTATAGGTGCAACCTCCCTGTAAAGTGCAATGTTCATGTGCTTGTCGATCCTTTGTTCACGTTCAACTCATGCAGTTAGGGACAGGTGTAATTAACCCAGATGATTATCCCTGGAAAAGTTTTTGTTGAATTTTTGAACTTTCTTTGTTTCTATTAGTTCATATTAGTTCCCAAAACACAAAATTCGAGATGGAACATTTTTCTGAATTCTTGTCTGCCAGAAAATAGCCGTTCCCTATAATTATGGGATGCTAGGAAAATGCAACCTAGTATGGCTATAACAGTTGTTGATTACATTACCATGGCAACAGTGACATTCAGCAATATCCATAGTTTCATAATATCACCAAAGATTGATTGTTGTCGATTGAATTACCACGAAAACAGGCTGTGCAAAGAAGGGTTTGTGATTTAGTCACAATCAACAACAATGAAGGATTGTTGCCACGGTTGCCATGCTAACCAATTGTCATGTAATCTCGTTATAATTATATGGAATCATGAAAATGCAGTTCAACAAAGCGTACAAAATCCACACATACAGGGTGATCCAACTCTATAGCACCAACAGTTATTGGAAAAATCGTGCAAGCTGCTTGTTTATAAGCAGGTCGTTGCTAAGAGATACTTTCTGGAGAATCGGGAATAGCACCTGCTGATATTAGATCCAATTCCCATGTAACAATATTAATGAGGGAAAAAGGGTCATCCGTGGGAAACATGCCTGTTCTGGTGTTCGCTGGAGGGTTTCACATGAGGTCACTAGCTGCCAAACCAGAGGGCTAATCCGTCGGAACTGGACAGACCCGGTTGTGTCAATAAATAGGCCTTCTGGTCTGTTCATTGTTGGCCGCAGTTGGCGCAACTGAGATAGGTCAACAGGCAGCGTTGTTTAGTTACCAGTCTTAGCATCTGCTGATATTAGGTCCAATGCTCATACATGTACCAATTAATCGGGAGGTCCTGGGATCAAATCCCGGGGCCGGCAACTCTGACCATGGTTTTCTGTGGTTTCCCACGGTCCTTCCAGGAAAATTCAGGAGTTGTTTCCCTAATTAATAGGCCGCAGCCGCTTCCTTCCGTCCCTATCCTATCCCAAAAAGCGCAGTAAAATGAAAGCAAAGAGTTCCAGGCAAAACAAAAACTTCCCCCCTGAAGAGCCAATATAGGCTGATAACGGGGTATTATTATTATTATTATTATTATCATTATTATTATTATTATTATTATTATTATTATTATTATTATTATTATCATTATTATTATTATTATTATGTATCAAATAATGAGAGAATGCCCAATGCAGACTGTAGTGTTCGTTAGAACCCTAGAAGCCATTGGGCGGCCCTTGAAGCTTGAACAGTCCCCCTGAGTAAGGCATGTCCTGACTCTACAAGAACTATTTATTTACTGGTAACTAAACAACGCTGCCTGTTAACATGTCTCAGTTGCGCCAACTGCGGCCAACAATGAACAGACCGGAAGGCCTATATATTGACACAACCGGGTCTGTCCAGTTCCGACGGATTAGGCCTCTGGTTTGGCAGCTAGTGACCTCATGTGAAACCCTCCAGCGAACACCAGAACAGGCCTGTTTCCCACGGATGACCCTTTTTTCCCTCATTAATATTGTTACATGGGCATTGGACCTAATATCAGCAGGTGCTATTCCCGATTCTCCAGAAAGTATCTCTTAGCAACGACCTGCTTATATACAAGCAGCTTGCGCGATTTTTCCAATAACTGTTGGTGCCATAGAGTTGGATCACCCTGTATACTTTACTTGTCCAAATGTGGGTGTATATGCTTCTTGCATTCTCCAGAGGGGACACCAGATTTCAACAATAGGGCAATTCCACGGAAAACCGGACATGAGATGCGATTTTTCAATCTAGAAGCAAGGGGAATCTTAAGCACATAAAAAGCAGGAATGGAATCCATAGTTTCGTTTGTCATATTCCTTTCCGACGCTTTCATCCCCAGTGGGCCAAAATCCTTTGCGTTTCAAAGGTCGCCCTCTCCCGTTTCCGCGCATTGATGTGCATTGCCATCGTATAGCTTGATGTAGAGGACTTATGAAAGGAAAGGGACATTATTGTTGTACGTATATCATGTTAAAAACAAGGAAATGACCTATGATCAACCAGTATCCCTTTCCCATTTGCGTGACTGTATCACTTTATACGGCCTTATCAAAATGTGCCATGTATAAGTGTTGGTCAGTTATGAACTTTTGCGAATAATTATTGGCTCTGTGCATCTGCTTTTTCAAATGGAGCTGTCAAATCTCGGATCCTTGGTTAGGCTTCACCATTCCACTATGTGCAACATTTCAGCCACATGGGACGTGTTGACCTTGGTATATCAGCATAGCGCACCAACCCAACCACCCGGAGACACGTTCGCAAGCCCTCAAAAGAGCGTAGCATGGGTCCAAAAGGCCAGCGATGATCTGTTTTTGGAGATGTCGACCCTTGACATCGACGATGTCCAACCTTGCAATTGTGGATACACCCGTGCATGCCGGCATCGCTGGTGGCCGGAGTCAGGCAGTTGAGGATCAGTCTAGTAGTGCGAGCCCCTGGTCACGGCAACCAGCAATGCAGGAATGTGGATGTACGGGGGCATCCACACTTGCAAGGATGGACATCTTCGATGTCAAAGGTTGACATCTTCGAAACGGATCGTCCATGGCCTTTCGGATCCATGCCCTGCATCTTCCATAAGCACCCCTACCACCAGTTGAAAATACTGTTTTAACTTTTCTATCATGTGCTACTTTTCATTTCTGAGGGAGAGAATAAATACAGGCTGCATAAGAGAGAAGCAATGTGTTGTAATTTTGGGGCATTTTCTTTGTATAAGGACAAAGAAAATGCCCCAAAATTACAACACATTGCTTCTCTCTTATGACCTAGGAACTATTGACCTAGGAACTATTCATGGTCTACAGAGACATAAGAATTTAATTTTCCACGGCTTTTCCATGTTAGAAAAAAGCATATTAGTAACGGAAAATCGCAGAGGGTTGGTGCGTTATGATGCATGTTGGTACGTTATGGTGACACTTTCCGCAATACTGTCGCTAATATGAGAATTGTCTTAAGCCTTTGGCATCATTGTATTCCTCACACTCTCCTCTTCCATATGCACTTTAGTGGGGAGGTGTGGTGGCCGAGATGGTAACGTCTGGACTTTCTGAGTGAAAGGTCCCAGGTTCGATCCCCACCTGGGAGTTAGTACCTTTCACCCGTGTCGGGAGGTCTGACCCGCACCTTGGAGGTGTCTGGCAACCTAACCTCCTGGGGGACTGTGCATGGCCCAAACGTTTAAGACATTGCACCTGCACAAGTGTTCCCTCCCCAACAATCCCTATCCCTACCTGACATTCTGAAGTCCTTGCACGGTGATTGAAGAAAAACAAGTTTGAACACTGATAGTGGTGTGCCACCCCCCTATAACGACTTATAGTTGTATCACAGGGTAAGATAAACAAAAAATAACATGAAATAACAAATGTACTTTAGCTTCAAAAGCAGTGCTCTCAGAATTCAGAGTTTTGATCCTGTATATGAGACCCCAGAAAAGAGTGTCCTGCAATGGTTGGTGTGTTATGGAAGTTGAGGTAATTTTACAGAAGTGGGTGGCCCATGAAAGCAGTCTATGCATATTCATGCGCTGCACAAGATGGTGGTAGCAGTTTTTCGGAAAGGCCATATATATAGCCATGATGGCGTCACAGGCCCTAGAAACGGAGTGCTATTTTAGGTGCATAATGCACAGAATTGCCCAATACTCTCAGACAAGGAAAGTAATAAATATGCCTCCATTTCGCCATAGACATCATCATTCTTAAGTTTTCTAAGTATTACAAACAGTTAGTAACTCATAACACTAATCAATATTTGAAAATTAATTACTAATCATATTCGGAACATGAAGGTGCAGTCATTATTTCCTGTGTTAAAATTCAAACACCTGTATCTTAACACTTAACTGGTGACCTGGGGTCTTTCAACACCCCAGGTGCAATTTTTTTGTTATAAAATGTTTAATTTTAATATCAAGGAAAAGATTTTTTTTTGTAAATTTCAGTTTAACCTTTCTCAACATATATTCGATTTAAAATTTTTTTTTTAGGCACACAAAACCGCTAAAATCAATAAATTACCCCCCGAGGTGTCACCTGGGGTGTTAAAAGACCCCAGGTCACCAGTTGAGTAACATTTTTCAGGAATTAGAAAAATATGATCCGGAGAAAGGTATCAATACATCTATATTATATAAAATCGTTTCTCTGTCTGCCTGTCCACCTCGGATATAGCAAACACATCGGATATAGTGGACACCTCGGATATAGTAGACACATTGGTCCCGTGTATATAGTAGACACATTGGTCCCGCGGATATAGTAGACACATTGGTCCCACGGATATAGTAGACACCTCACATATAGTACACTCGGATATAGTAGACATATTGGTCCCGCGGATATAGTGGACACCTCGGATATCCGAGGTGTCGACTATATACGAGTCTATTAAGGGCGACACGGTGGCCGAGTGGTTAGCGCCGCAGCCTTCCGCCTCTATAAGGTCCCGAGTTCAATCCCCGGGTCGGACGGAGGATACTTATGTGGATAGAGTTTCGATGGGTTCTCTCCGTGTTCGCGTGGGTTTTCTCGGGGTTCTCCAGTTCCCTCCCACTATCAAAATCCATCACATTACAGGCAAATTATTAAAATCGTTTATTCAAAAGATGATCCCCTAAGAGGCCCAAGGGGCCTATCACGGGGTATCCATTATTATTATTATCCTCCTGAGACCCGAGAAGAATTGAGTAACGCAATATCAGTTCCTATTGCATTTTCTGAACATTTTCCCAATAAGAAACGA
Source organism: Catajapyx aquilonaris (assembly GCA_000934665.2). NCBI lineage: Eukaryota > Metazoa > Arthropoda > Diplura > Dicellurata > Japygidae > Catajapyx > Catajapyx aquilonaris. The sequence continues at coordinate 11,801 of JYFJ02008029.1, forward strand.
GAAAAAAAATTTAGTTCTAAAATATCAACAAAAATGGTGACAAACACCCAATGAGAACATTGGGATTCATTTGCTGCTACAGAAGCAGAACGGATGAAAGCTGAAAATTGAAATACCCCTTAATGGATCACTAACATAGTGCTCTATCCTCAAAACAATGTTTTTTAAATTCATTTGTGGAATTCGTGGTAGAAATTCCTCTCAGAAGACAATTAAAGATAAATGAAATTATTTTTTAACGCCACCACTCCAGGTATGGGGCTTGCTCCTTCCCTTCTTACCCGCTAAAGTGGTACCTTGCTATTCTAGATTTTGAAACTGAACTGCATAGTGAAAAGCGCACTTCCTTATGGGTGTATAGGTACAGGCACGTAAAGAAAAGTCACACCCATTCAGCTAAAAAAAATAAAAATAGGATGTCCATTCAAATTGACATTTTGTCTCAGGAAGAAAAGAAAATTACCAGTTCTCTACAGCAACAAAGATCGTCACAGACAATTTTTTTCGTATTTCCTAATGCATATTCCTTGCGAATCCCAGGACATTCACTACATTGACGAAAATCGCACTCTAAATATGAGGAAAAGAATAAAACTTATCAGATGAGCGCCTTGCTTCAGCAGCGGCATCCGCCATTTTTCCGCGATTTAATTTTCGCGGCCCACGTCAGATCTTCGACACTAGGTGGCTACAGCTATTGAGGCCAGATTGTAATCATGGGATACCAACAGATTACAGTTCTGTTGGCATCACTAGTTGGCGCCCAAAAAACTTTTCCAGATGTCCAGTATACTGGACGCCGGGTCTCAGGAGGTTATTATTATTATTATTATTATTATTATTATTATTATTATTATTATTATTATTATTATTATTATTATTATTATTATTACTATTATTACTATTATTATTATTATTATATTATACGGGTCTATTATATCCTTGGTGTCTACTATATCCGAGGTGTCGACTATATCCGAGTATTATATCCGAGGTGTCTGCTATATCCGAGGTGGACAGACAGACAGAGAAATATATATATATAGATTACAGGGGGGGCGACATGGTGGCAGAGTGGTTAGTGCCACAGCCTTCCACCTCTAAGGTCCCGAGTTCGATCCCCGGCTCGGACGGAGGATAATTTTGTGGATAGAGTTTCGATGGGTTCTCTCCGTGTTCGCGTGGGTTTTCGCGGGGTTCTCCCGTTTCCTCCCACTATCAAAATCCATCACATTACAGGCAAATGATTAAAGTCGGTTATTCAAAAGATGATCTCCTAAGAGGCCCAAGGGGCCTATCACGGGGTATCCATTATTATTATTATTATTATTATTATTATTATTATTATTATTATTATTATTATTATTATTATTATTATTATTATTATTATATAGATTACAGGTGTGATCGGAAAAATTAGGGCTGGAAAATAGCTGGGGTCTTAAAAGACCCCAGGTCACCAGTTGTGAAATATTTCAGGACTTAGAAAATCTAGATTCGTCATAAATTCTGAAAATATTGCATGGTTAGGTATATGATTTTTTTAATTCCGTTCTACGGCAGCTAGAGAGTTGAAAATTAAACAATATTGTAGAAAACAGTTGCAGGTGTTATGTAAAATAATTTAAAAGCAAATATTTATCATTAAAGGCAATTTATATTTAAAAAATCCCCTGGGGTCTTAAAACACCCCAGGTCACCGTGAGTGTTAGGATTTTCCAGGTCACTAGTTAAGGGTTAAAAATCTGGAGCAATATTGAGCAGGTTTGAACATGTATCGTGAGCTGGGGCGCTACTGAAGCACACGTCACTACGGCCAGCTCTTTAGCAGCAGAAGAAGGTCACAGGCCATAAGGTGTTCCCAGGCATGAAATGAGCCATGAGAATGAGAGTTTTTGAGTGAATTTAGGCTTTTTAGCATGACTCCAAAAATGTGAAT
>JYFJ02008030.1:0-13625 GCA_000934665.2 Catajapyx aquilonaris
TAGGTCATACGAGGGGGACAGGGGCAACCTGTACTCCGCTGGCTACCCCTCTATGGGATTATTTTGCCGTGAAGTAAATGATGAATGATGATGATGATGTTGAAAGCAAAATTTTCCACCATGCATCTGTACGTACATTTCTAAAGTTCTTTAGAGCAAACATATGGAAGGAAGTGGGGGTGTGATTGTAACTTAGACTATAACGCCTATTTTAAGACATATCGAGTTTCGAGTGTATGGAAGGGAAATTTTTACAAACAAACACACATCCTAATATACAGTATATACGTATGTACCCCTACCTTTACCAGCACCCCAACATACCCGGGCAACGCCGGGTAACCTGCTAGTGTAAATTAATTGTTGATGCGCGAGAAGTGAGAAAATTCGGGAATATGCGTGTTGTGGGAGTTAGGTTCATTTTCGAAGCTGTAACATGCGGCGTTAGATTCCTTGGAAAATGTAACCCCCGATATGCTAATTTAAGGCGGTGTAGGGGCCTTCCCCTGGATTTCTATAAGGGACAAACAAACCCACAAACTCACCCATTCTTGCGCCCCATCGGCTGTGGGGGCAAGAAAAACACACATTTTCAAAGCGAGTGTAAACTGATCTAACCTAACCTAACCATACCTAAACTACCCAAACCTAACCTACCGTAACCTAACCTACCCTACCCTACCTATCCTAGGATGAGAAAAATTGACTTTTGCGAAACCCTGCAAAACGAAATAGTGGGGACATGTCTCCAATTTAACCGTGATATTCTCGTGGGTCAAGCTGTGGGTACCGAAAATATCCCCACAATTGGGTCAACGTACCCAGAATTACAATAACACGCCTGTTTCCGTCCCAAGACCTTATTGAAGACATGGACACTTCCTCACCATGGGGCCTGTGCGAAGAGTTGCTTCAAGACTACGACAAAGTGGTCAAAAGAATTTGAGGTCTGTAGTAGTACGACAAAATTGAGTATGAATACAGATATTCACATACACGGGTTGTTTTAAGCGGTTTCAAGTATACTCATATAAAGAATGGGGTGGAAAACACAGGGGTACAACTAGAAAAAAATAATTTCTTTAAAAAAGACTGCAATCGAAAGACACAACCCAATGAACAAAACATAAAAAATACTCTGTAACTTCCGAAGTGAAAATACCACCTTTCCTTCTTCACTTTCGGCAATTTGATGCCTTCTTCTGGCGCTGGCAGCATCCAGCAATCTCCAGTGATTCAAAAGTCTCTTTTTTTCTCATTCAATCCAATGCGGTAGAAGATGTGCGACCAGTAGTTCCAGTTCTCCGAATAAACCATTCCTTTTGGAAGGAAATATGTCATATACACAATGCCTGCATGGTCATGGGTAATGAAAGCGAAGTCCTGGCCATACACATCCAAGCTATTCAAGGTCTCCTTCAACCACAAACTGTTCCCACCACATACACTGTCTTCAATGACTACGTTCTGGCAGCACTCATCCCAATCTATTACAGTTTCTATTCTGTCAAACATACTTTTGATAGGGTCATTCTCATCCACATCAATACTACTCCGTGCCATGTCGTAAAAGTCCTTTTGCATTTTTATATGGAAATGAGAAATTCGCAATATCTCAAAAGTGTCGGGGATATCCTCTCTAGGGGGGAAAGTCAGAAGATTGTACAGTTTGGAAAGGTAGGCTGTGGTAATGACCATGGAAAAATAAACCCAGAAGATTGCAAAAGCCTTCAATGCGTCTCGTTCAGGAAATCGTGTGCCCTGTTGTAAGGTTACTTTCACAAGGTAGTGCATGTACGAATAAAATGATGCAATGTAACTGGCCTTATTCTGGAATAGCTCGTGATAATGTGAATTCGAAAGCAAGACTAAAGTGACACATGAAACGCACAGTAAACAAGCAACCAAACACCACGTCCCTAGTGTGAAGGGCAAAAGCACAATAAATACAGTCCTCTTCTCGAGTGGAGTTCGAACAAGAAATGTCAATTTGGTACTCGAATATGGGGCTATTAAATCACCAATTGCATATAAATCATAAAGTACTGGAGTATCTGAAAAGAAATGTAATCTCCCTTGTATCATATCATCAATAACTTCACATAGTGCAGAAAAGTTGCTGAACAATGAGGTTAAATTGACCATAGAGAAGTTCCAAGTGAAGTTTAGTGCAGTGCCCAGGAAACACAACTGAATGCTTGTGGATGTTGCATTGCACTCCAAATGACTTTCCTCAACTGGGTATACGGATTTCATAGATTTCCTGTGAAAGTTGTTCGCTGTATTCTTAAATATGTGTCCATCAAGAGCTTTATAGTAGGGCACAATGATGGAAACTACAGTTGGGTTCCCTTCGTTGCAGAAGTAGCACACGGAATGGGCCAGCAATGATTTGTTTTGAGCCGAATTGATCATCACCTTGTATTTGATTTTCGACAGTGGCTTCTCCAGAAGAACATTGATGTCCGTGTCCTCCCGCATCCACAACACAAATTTGTCCCTCGCACTATTCACCACCAGGATGGCCTCTTGTTCGTCCATGATCTCCTCCACAAAATCTTCATAGTTGGACGAACATGCCACGACCAGATGCACTGCACACTTGGCCATCTTCTCCTTTGGTTCCAGTTCTAAACCGGTTCGTGAAGTTGACTCCACAGTATCGCAGGTCCAAGAGCTGCTGGCTGAGCTCGACTTGGAGACAAGCACAGGTCTTCCAAGCAGAGAATGTTTGTCAACAGAATCGTGACATGTCCTGGCATCGACCCTTCAATATCATGATGCACAACCAGAGGACACTCCACTAGTTCATCCTTCTTCAGAAGGTTCCATAAGAACACGGATGGTTCAGTTCCTTCCTCAAAGTCTTTCGTATGAATGTGTATGCGACATGACACCAGTGCAAATAAAGCGGCACATATGCAGCAAATGATAGTGATCTGCATTTTTGCAGTAGTGTGCGCAAGGGTGCGCTTTAAAGTCACTTGGCAACAGTCACTTTAGAATGAAGTTGCACTGTTGTCCTACTTTGGATATTGAGAAATGACGGTCTACCAAGGAAGCAACCCTGCACCACAATGTGCTTCTGGATATAGAATCTGGGATTGTCCACCTTGTTTCCTGGAACGCTCAATACCACTTTGGATTATAGTCCAGAGCAATTAGCCGATAATTAGGGCGAATCTAGTAAACAACAAAGCGCGCATCTCCTATATTCAGGGTTTATTTTTCGATCGTCTTTACCACACCCTACAAACTTGTTGAATTCCTCGCAGGGCATTACATAGTACAGATTTTTCATTTTATGCAGCAGGTAAAAGACATGGATGCATCATATAGGAAAATTTGAGCCAGTTTGATTCGGCTTAAAATGTCAGTTGAAACATCTTGACCTGATTGTCAATTGTTCTGAAGGCCGAAGAAAATCTACCATGACATTGGCCGCTAGAGTATTTAACATATCGTAATTTTCAGTTGCATATTCTCATATTCATGTGTGTCGTGGAATCCTTCATTGGCAAACTCTCAAGTGAAGAAATGAAGAATGATAGGTCATCTTCTGCCCGTACCATCTGACCTTTATGCTTTATTTATTACATGATATCGAATCAATGTCACATCTTTCAATAGTTATCTAAGGGTGACATTTTGCCCCAGTGCATTTCTGCTGGTTGTAGTCATGGTCATTTCTCGGTGTTTCTGGATTGACCGTATTTATGAGACGGATTGAGAGGTTCATATTTATTTTATTTATTTTATTTATTTATTTTATTTATTTAGTTTACCCCGTGATGACCCTTATGGGTGCTATAGGGGGGTGGCATACCACCATCAGTTTTCTGTATATATTTTCTGCTTCATTCTCCGGTGCAGGGAAACAGGGACAATGGGAAAGGATAGGGATTTTTGGGGAGGGAACATGGGTGCAAGTTGCAATGTCGTAGCTAATGGGTCATGTGCTGTTCCCCAGGAGGTTAGGTTGCCAGACAACTCCTTGGTGCAGGTCAGAGACCCTCCTGACGCAGGTGAAAGGAAAGTTTCCCAGGCGGGGATCGAAACTGGGGCCTTTCACTCAGCAAGCCGAGACGTTACCATCACGGCCACCACACCTCCCCTGACAGGTTCATATTATGTGTGACGTTGTTATGGCAATAACGACCATGGTATTATACAATCGAATCAATGACATTTGCGTCATTTATCGCGACACCCATCATGTAACGTACCAGATTCTGAATGTAAATAATTTTTTTATAATAACATTAAGTTGGTACATCGTAATTCGTAGAGGTTCATTTTACTGTATTCAAATTACATTTACACACAATACTGTAAGCAAGGAGATTAAACATTGTACCCTTTAGCCAGCTTTGTGCAATACATGACTGTGTAACCGTATATATCATTATAAAATTTTAAAAGGGCCTTAAAATGGAAATAATTTGGACCTACCAATTGTAATTTTGATCAATTCCAAATTGGGGAGGATGTCCGTTTGATAATTGAGACCCTGAGAACCATAGGGGTATAAGTTACATTTTTGTAAAAAAAAAATGAGATAAGTCACCCAACTGGAAGGTAAAGGTCTGTTCATGTTGGGACACAATGATACAAGTGATCGGCGTACGGTGGCGCCTCCTGTTGCCGAAAAAGTTAAGTATCTGTATAGAAAATTGACAATTATTGTCAATTTTCAGGTGGGAAATTTTTTTTTGGAAGATGTGGGATGTTATTTAATGTTTGATACCTGAAATCCATGATTTAGGTGGATCACTTCAACTTTCTAGTTCTCGTTTTTATTTATCATCTGAAAATCTTGAAATAAATTCATGCTTTGCAAAAACGAGAGGGTTTGAATCTATTGCATTGAAACTACATCTCAGGAGTGAAACACGATTAACGGAAATGTTTATAAAGCAACTCCTTATTAAAGATTTCTTCCTTAATAAATGCAATGAGCTCTTGGTTATATACAAATAACACGGTCAATCCAGAAATGTCGAGAAATGCACGTGATACAACCAGCAGAATGCATTGGAGCAAACAAAATGTCACACCTCGGAGATTGTCACGATTGAAAGATTGAACCTCGATTCGGTCTCACTTCGATGTCATAAAATAATAAAGGATAAAGGTCAGATGGTACAGTACGGGCAGTGTCTGTCTGACCTATCAATTTTCATGAGAATGTAATGAAAATTGCTTCCAAACTATTCGCTTCAGAGTTTGCCAATTTACGCAAAATTTATCCAAATTTCATTACACATCAGTTTTTTACATCCGAGATATTAGCAAATAATTCTTTGTTCGAAAATAAATCTTTCCAAGTAATTTATACTGATCTACAGGATTTTTTCAACAACAAGGAGATTATTGCAATTGCATTGAAAACATACATAACACACATATATCAGTAATTATTTTACGTCACCAAGATGAAAGAGACCTCCAGATGTATTTATAAATAATGAGATAGCAAAACCAACCCGCGTGAAGGCTAAGCAAAAGGTGGTATCGAGCGATAGAGAAAGAAACGTGGAAAATCCAGATCCTATATCGAGAGGCATATTGTGGTAAAGAGCTGCTTGCATGGTAGACCGTCATTTCTCAATCTCCAAAAGTAGAACTACAGTGCAACTTCTTTCTAGATCACATGATTTTAAAGCGCACCCTCGCGCACCCAACTATAAGCATAAGTATTAAGAGGCGACCGAAACATAATGCAGATCATTATCACTTGCTGCATATGTGCCACTTTGTTTGCACTGGTGTCATGTCGCATACACATTCATACGAAAGACTGTGAGGAAGGAACTCAACAAGCACAGTTCATGTGGAACCTTCTGAAGAAGGATGAACTAGTGGAGTGTCCTCTGGTTGTGCATCATGATGTTGCACGGGCACTGCCAGGACAGGTCACGACTCTGTTGACAAACATGTCTCTTCTTGGACGACCTGTGCTTGTCTCCAAGTCGAGCTCGGCCAGCAGCACTTGGACCTGCGATACTGTGGAATCAACTTCACAAACCGGTTTAGAACTGGAACCAAAGGAGAAGATGGCCAAATGTCCAGTGCATCTGGTCGTGGCATGTTCGTCCAATTTTGAAGATTTTGTGGAGGAGATCATGGACGAACAAGAGGCCATCATGGTGGTGAAAAGTACGACGGACAAATTTGTGTTGTGGATGCGGGAGGACATGGATATCAACGTTCTTCTGGAGAAGCCACTGTCGAAAATCAAATACAAGGTGATGATCAATTCGTTTCAAAACAAATCACTGCTGGCCCATTCCGTGTGCTACTTCTGCAACGAAGGGAACCCAACTGCCGAGTCCATCGTGGTACCGTACGATGAACCTGTCGAGGGCCAAATATTTATAGACACTGCCAATAACTTGCACGGGAAATCTCTGAAATCCATAACCTCTGTAGAGGAAAGTCATTTGGGGTGCAATGCAACATCCACAAGCATTCAGTTGTGTTTCCTGGGCACTGCACTAAACTTCACTTGGAACTTCTCTATGGTCAATTTAACCTCATTGTTCAGCAACTTTTCTGCACTATGTGAAGTTATTGATGATATGATACAAGGGAGATTACATTTCTTTTCAGATGTTCCAGTAATTGATGCTTCATATGCAATGGGTGACTTAATAGCCCCATATTCGATTAGTACTAAACTGACATTCCTTGCTCGAACTCCACTCGAGAAAGCGACTGTATTTATTGTACTTTTGCCCTTCACACTCGGTACGTGGTGTTTGGTTGCTTTTTATTGTTAATTTCTTCTGTCACTTTAGTCTTGCTTTCGAAATCTCATTATCAAGAGCTATTCCAGAATAAGGCCAGTTACATTGGATCATTTAATACGTACATGCATTACCTTGTGAAAGTAACTTTACAACAGTGCGAATCATTTCCTGAACGAGACGCATTGAAGGCTTTTGCAATATTCTGGGTTTATTTTTCGATCGTCATTGCCACAGCCTACCTTTCCAAACTGTACAATCTTCTGATTTTCCCCCCTAGAGAGGATGTCCCCGACACTTTTGAGAAATTGCATCTTTCCAATTTCCGTACAAAAATGCCAAAGATCGATTACGACGTATTCCAGGGAAGTATTGATCTGGATGAGAATGATCCTTACAAAATAATGTGTGACAAAACAGAACCTGTAACAGATTGGGATATATGCTGCCAGAACATAGTCACTGAAGACAGTGTCTGTATTGGGAACAGCTTGTCGTTGAAGGAATCATTGAATAGATTAGACGTGTATGGCCAAGACGTCGCTTTCATTTCCCACGACTGCGCAGTCGTTGTGTATGTCGCATATATCCTTCCAAAAGGAATGGTTTATTCGGAGAACTGGAACTACTGGTCGCATATCTTCTACAGCATCGGATTGAATGAGAAAAAAGAAAGACTTCTTAAACACATGAGATTTCTGGATGCTGCCAAAGCCAGAAGAAGGGACCAAATTGCAGAAAGTGACGACAGAATGGTTGTATTTTCACTACAGAAGTTACAGAGTATTTTTTATATCCTGTTCATTGGGTTGTGTCTTGCGTTTGCAGTGTTTTTTAGGGAAATAATCAAGTAATTGCAATAATATTTTAGTTCACTTTTCAAATTTTATAATAATATATATTGTGGCACAACCATGAATTTCACAAAGCTTGTAAAATGGTACTTGTAAGTCTTTGCTTAGCGTATTGTGTTTTGTCTATGAATGTAGTTTGAATTCAATAAAAAGAAACCCAACGAGATAAGACGTACCAAATTAATATTATTTTTTGGAAAACTGAAGTGTAGCCTACTTTTCCATAAATCGCCAAACTCTTATTAAGAGTATTATGAAAATTAATACTTCATATACTGCCCATGCCATCTGACCTTTATGCTTTATTTATGACATCGTAGTGCGATCGAATCAAGGTCAGATCTTTCTATCGTGACAATATCCTGTTGTGATATTCTGCTCCCGTCAAGGTTAGGGGGCACGGCAGTGCCCCCGCCAAGTTCTCGCCGCACTGCCGGACCACCTTTACCCGACACAACTCACGTCATTTTGACCCCCTCGAATCTTCGCACTGGTGAACATAGGTCGCTTCGAAATTTTTATTTTGGTAGAGAAAAGTCGATTAAAAATAATGCCCCCTTACTTCCATGTTCATATCTCTTTTCATTTCCGACTTAGAAAATCCTAAAAACTCCCGAACGGCCAAAATATGACACTGACTCACTCACTCACTCACTCACTCACTCACTCACTCACTCACTCACTCACTCACTCACTCACTCACTCACTGATCATCAAAATCATACGGAACTTCCAGTGGTCCTAGGATGCTGAAATTTGGTATGCTGGTAGAGCTTGTCAAACAAACATCAGAATAAATCTGAAAACGGCACTTTTTTGAGTCTAAATGCTCAAAAGAAATTATTTTCACGAAGTCTGCTGCTGCTTTACCAGATGCGGCATATTTTTTAATACCACGGATTACTTTTTACTTTGAATTTCCATCAGTTATGCTGGTGCTCCTCCTGCCTTCCCCACGTTCTCATCTCCTCACCCCCTCCCGCTTTGCCAAGCGCGAAGTACACCTTCACACAGTCCGTTAAACCAACGAACTACATGACGCCAAGTTCCGCTCGCCACCACCAGGGACCAGGCTCTCCCCTCCTATCATGCCCACGACTCACTCTGCAGGCATACTACTGCACACGCTCAGAAAACATGTGTGGTGTGACATGATATCGTTCTTTGGGTTGACGGACTGCAGCAACCATCATGGCTTTCATAATTCCCACCTCCTTCATTAATAGTGTGGTCCTAGCATTGGTCTGAACGGTTCGCGTGGCAGGGGTAAGAAGACGCCCTTTGTTATGCTTTCCCGGCAACCGGTTGTTTGCGTTGGTTGGTTGGTTGGTTGGTAGGAAGGGTTACCCAGCTTGTATGGCTCTGTCGGAGTCGAGCCTTGGCAGCCGGGGGTAGGAGAGGAAGGTGTGGGATTGCAAGGTAGGGGTGGGGGAGAAGGGTGGGGGAGAGGAGGGCTGGCCCCGGCTGTACTGCAATGCCGGGTCCAACCCAGGGACGGGGGTGGGATATTCTCCCAAGCACCCCGTCCGACCAAGAAATGCGAGTCAGGTCCGAGGACCGCTCGAGGAAGAGAGTACCGTCGCTGGCGAACCAGCCGGGCCTCATACAACCATTCGGTTGTTTGCGACGCGTAGCCGCGTATTCGTTAACCCTACCTGGGCTCAGCGGGCGCGTCCGAATGCGCATCACCGCTCTCCCGCCGTGACGTCACATGTGGGTGTTGGACGCGCTCTAGGTGCGCATAAGAATCCCCATCGGAAGAAGCAATCCTAGCGATAGTTTCTGTAGTGTATTGGTAAGCGCACTGGCCTATAGATCAGAAGGCTGCAGGTTCGAGTCCCCGTTAGGCTTCTTTTTTTTCCCTCTTTTTTTCGTCGTCTTTTCTTACGTGAAGATAGGGCTGTATCCGCAACGAGTGCAGGTTAGGTATGGTTAGGTTGGGTTAGTACATCGTACCCCTACCCCCTGCCCACATCACATCAAGCAGTGAATATTAATATTCGCATTCGTGAAGATAGGGCTGTATCCGCAACGAGTGAAGGTTAGGTATGGTTAGGTTGGGTTAGTACATCGTACCCCTACCCCCTGCCCACATCAAGCAGTAAAAATTAATATTCCAGCACCCGGCCTTCCGGCCTTCCCGCACGATGGCGCGCAGGCGAGGGGGTGCGGGTCCTCGGTTCGGGCTGTCCCGAGGTCCCGAGCCGTTTGTCTGAATCACGGTCTGAATCGTGTCCTAGAGCGCGTCCAACACCCACCTGTGACGTCACGGCGAGAGAGAGTAGGTGATGCGCATTCGGACGCGCCCGCTGAGCCCAGGTAGGGTTAACGAATACGCCGCGTAGCCGACATGTTTGGAGCACCGCGTCGCTAGGTGCGGATAAACGATAGGCTTTCCCCTGAGATGTCGAAATGTATCATGTATGACATCTATTTAAAAAGTACTTAGTCATATTAGACATTTATCCCATTACTGCGAGATCTAAATTGATAGATTCGCTACAACTATTTTAAAATCCGGGGCACTGCCGGATAAAGTATTCTGAACATGTATTTCGTATTGACATCATATGTGTGGCACACATAGGAATCAGTCAATTTGTAAGGTTCATTCATTTCACGGCAGATGAGGTATGCCTACAGAATTGTAAGCGAATTACATATTTCTCTAGTAGACAGCATCACATGTGCCTTTACATAGGCTAGACAACTATTTAAAAATGAAGTTATATAATATATATGAATATCATCTGATTATGAATATCACATGGAGCCATTTATCCCATTACAAATATGTCTCCATAATTGAGACTCCTTTTTGAGATGCAATATTATACAAAAATCTGAAACACGAGGGTTTTACCTAAGATGCGTAGATCATCCATAAAGTGGGATTATACCGGATTATATACCATTAAATCATTTTTATATTAAATTGTATTATGGAATCAATCAATATATCAGATACTTTCCTTTCCCGGCAGATGAGGTACGTATGCCTACAGAAATGTAAACGAAAATACACCTTTCTCTAATAGATGGCATCAGACTACATTCAGAGAGTTATAAAATAAAACACTTGCGTAATAGCCGAAGTAAATATGACCCACCAAAAACCTTTCTGTAAAAAAAAGGCCAAGTTCTCCTGAATGCTTGGCAGTAAAAAGTGGTGAGATCTGAAATACGGCCAAGTTCAACGTCGTACTCATTACTGGCATTCTCAACTTCTTCAACCTAAACCACTAACTTTGTTTTTCCAGGTCGACCTTAAGTTTAATCATCAAAAAATTTTAATGGAATTTCTCTTGCTGTAACTTGGCCATTGCTCTTACAAAACATGGAAACAGTTGTAGAATTCAACAATACCTCAAACATGAGCAATGGCCAAGTTACAGCAAGAGAAATTCCGTTAAAATTTTTTGATGAATAAACTTAAGGTCGACCTGGAAAAACAAAGTTAGTAGTTTAGGTTGAAGAAGTTGAGAGTGCCAGTAATGAGTACGACGCTGAACTTGGCCGTATTGCAGATCTCACCACTTTTTACGGCCAAGCATTCAGGAGAACTTGGCATTTTTTTACAGAAAGGTTTTTGGTGGGATCTCACCTCTTTTTGTAGGCAGGAGTGTAGGATAATTATAAGAAAGCTCGGGGACCCCCCTAAGGTTGAGCGTGGAAGCAATGGTCCGTTAAATATTCCAAATAAGGTAATGAATAACTTAGAGCAAAATGTGTAGGTTATATATTATGAAAGTATGCAAAACTCTATCTTTTCCTCTGAATAGGTATGATTTTCTTCTGCTTTCTCATATTACGCTTCCTTTTTTTCTGTTCTGGTTGTGCGAATTGGACATCTGCTACACCTGATCTCATAGCCCATTCGCGATCCTCAACCACTTCTGTCGATGCCTTGTTAGCCCTTTTGAGTATGGATAAGTCTGGTCGGTAAACAGATCTCAATCTATCGTACTCCAGAATTAGATCAAAAACTTTCCCTTCAGTAAAAAAAAGAGAAGTAAGACCTCCGCGGCTGAATGAAAGTACTGAAACAAGGCAGTCGCACGTAAGACCTTCACCAATTGATTTAAGCTGTACCATAGGTCTTACTCAAGCAATTCCCAATTCACTGCTCACGAAGTCTCCTTTCTGAAACAAATCTTTGGAATTTCTGTCGTACTACTAGTTACTTCTAACTTAGCAGTACCAGTGTAGTGCAATGGTACTGCTAAGTTAGCAGTATTAATTTTCCATGAGCCACTCCATATTAGTGTTTTATGAAATTAGGAACTTCAATATTAAGCACACTGATTGAATTTCTATGCGATTAGTGCGAATTATTGACATGAAACATTCATGCAGATTCGTCACCTCTTTTTGATGCTGATTTTAACTCTAGCGTTTAATTTTTCACACATAAACGTTAATTGGTGAATTTTAGATCTTTTTCGATTGGACCAAGTCTGTTAGGATGGGTTTAGTTTTTCCCCCATTTTTTTCTTTTCATAATAAAATCCTACCTATACTGCTCTGAGTAGTTTGCAGCAATCATTTTACGAGCCGTTCCATACCGGACTTGAGAATTGCTTGAGTAAGACCTATGGTACAGCTTAAATCAATTGGTGAAGGTCTTACGTGCGCCTGCCTTGTTTCAGTACTTTCATTCCGCCGCGGAGGTCTTACTTTTCTTTTTTTTTTAACTGAAGGGAAAGTTTTTGATCTAATTTCTGTTCTTTTATGACAGTACACGTAACGTATGCTCTACAGTGTCTACACTATACAGTCTGCACTGTGAATGCATTGGAGACAATTTTCGTCGCTTAGAAGTCCCTAAAATTATTTTTACAGAGACAGTCGTAAAAAACGAAAGTGGAGTGCTACCAGCCAACGGTTAGTCTGATTTGATTATTATGAAAAGCCTATACGCTAAAATATATGGAATATATACATTGAGAACTGTACCAGACGATACAAAAAACACAAAGAACATTAAAGTTGGGTGAAAACCCAATGGTGACAGTACGACTCGGCGCGGCGTCGCTCATCTTGTCCTCCTTTGACCCACAACAATATATGAGGTGGTAAACAACAACTGACGTTTCTAGGTGATGGAGTCATGAACAAAATAATGAAGTAATGACAGAAAAAATACGAGGTAAAAAAATCACAGCTCCAATCCTGCAGCAGTGGGAACTGTGATATTTTGGGCATAGATCCGCACCATCCCACTGCACCTTCGGCCCTTTGATGAAGGAACCGAATTCCGAATAGTTATTGAGAAAAAAATTGAGACGTATTTTTTGGTGGTTTTAAATTTTTTGCGGCGTTTTGAAGAGGAATTAAGCAAAATTGTAAATTGTAGGAAATCAATTCACGACGGTAGGGATCTGTGTTCAAAATTTGGAAGCTCTACCTACAGCAGAACTTGAGTTAGGGCGAATAAAAAAAAACGTAACAAGAAGAAGAAGAACAAGAAGTAGGAAAACTTCATTGTTGAAACATTGTTGAAATCTATGCTACGGTCTTACTTAAGGTGGATATGAAGCTACCTCCCTAGTCAATTCAGTGTCTAGGAACAATAACGTTAATTATAGCAGTAAAATTCGGGGAAACATATGCATCCAATGCAGTAGTGGATCCTGAGGAATAATATGCATTCCATTTTAAAATCCACCGTAAACTCGATTTCTTACGGGGCAAAACCTGATTCACTTGCAACACATTGCCAACCTACTGGGATGTACACACCTGAATTTTTAGTTTGCCATAGGCAGCATATTTGAATCGGTTTTAGGAAAAAGGATGTAAGTCACAAAAATACAACTTTTGGAGAATGACAAAAAACTGTCACTGACTTAGGGCGTTATTCCATGAATCATGATATGAGAACATGCTGCTATTCGTGCATGGCTGGCCTGACTGACATCGTTCTGTGACCGAATTTTATCGTGCCCATATGATGCCCCACTTAACGGATGTTATCTTGTACCACACTGTACATGTACTTTACCAACTTGGCTTCCCACGT
>KZ539761.1:568-13641 GCA_000934665.2 Catajapyx aquilonaris
CCCCCCCCCCCCCCCCCAGAAAATTCCTGGATTCGCCACTGCGTATTACTATGGAGGGGGCCCCGCGTACATTTTTGCCCCAGGGCCCCCAAGAGTCTTGTTACGACCCTGCTGTGGGGACATGGCTAACACAACTTTTGAAACCTAGTTTGTCCTAACATTAACTATGCTAACCTAACCTAACCTAACCTAACCTACTTAACCTACCCTACCCTAAATAACCTAGGCTGAGATAAATGGTTTTAAAGAGACCCAATTCTGGGGAAATGTCCCACTAAAGATGTACCCAACAGGTGAAATCAATTGTGGGGACCAGAAATGTCCCCACAATTTGAAAATGTCCCCACAGTTACAGTAAAAAGTCCCATTTCTGTCCCAAGAGCTAATTGAAGACCCGTACACACATGCACACCCACACACAATGAAATAGTGATGATAATGATGATGACAATCATAATCATAATCATCATTATCCTGGGTATGGCTTTCACCCCCTTTGGGGGTATATCATCGGACCTTTATTGAATTTTGTACATTAGAGCCTATTAGTTGTAACGCCTGGGCTCAAAGGGCGGGATGACAGGATGGGATGTGCAAAGTGCAAGTGCAATGTCTGAACGTGGTACATTTTGTGAACTCCCCCGGGTGGATTTGTCTATTCCGCCTGAGACGAAGCCAGAGATGACCCCCTTAACTCTGCACAAGATGAAGGGGGTGACCACGGGCTGGGATCGATCCCAGGACCTTAACATCCGTGGGCACATATGTTACCGCAGCACCACTCCGCCTCCCTGAAATAGTGATTATAACTTATATTCCAAACACACCAAAGCAGGTTGGTGTCGGGGATAAGGAGCCGGCCTGCTAATCGGGAGGTCCTGGGTTTGAATCCCGGGGCCGGCGACCCTGACCATGGTTTTCTGTGGTTTTCCATGGTCCCCCTAGGACAATTCCGGGGTTGTTTCCGTAAAAATAGGCCACAGCCGCTTCCTTTTTTCCCTATCCCTGGTCCCATCCAATGGTGGTAATCCACCCCCCTAAGGGAGCCAAAGGCTCTGGCACGGGGTATGATACATAAATAAATAAATTAAAATATATTGTATATACTGGGCTGCTTATATTGTAGCCCGTTACCTGGCAACCCCATCCGCCGGGCCTATTCAAACATCGGCACATGGAGAGCGCTTCCATTGTTGCCACTGTTTACAAATCGAGTGAGTGAGTACGCAGGCAGAAGAGACCCGTCGCTGGGTCGTCCGCGTCACTCACTCGATTTGTAAACAGTGGCAACAATGGAAGTACTCTCCATGTGCCAATGTTTGAATTGGCCCGCCGGACGGGGTTGCCTGGTAACGGGCTACAATATAAGCAGCTTAGGCCGAATTTGTCAATAACTAAAACGACAAAAAAGTTTGATCACCCTGTATATTCCAAACACTGCAGCTTCCTGTGGAAGTGTCTGACAATTTGCATTATCAGTTTTAAACAACAACAACAACAACAACAACAACATCACGACATTACCCTATGAGGGGTAGTCAGCGATGAAGGGAGACGCAAGCTAACCCAACAATGAACTAATAAAACTCATGAGAAAGAACCTAAAAACAACGTGTCCCACCCCCCACCCCTGCCCACCTCAGACATCACCTTATCCTCAGATATATTTACCTATTTACCCATTAATTAACCTACGCCATTTACACCTATCCAAACAAACAACCCTAGCTTCAGCCACGTCCATGGTCCTATTGACACAAGAACGTCTCGGCTTAACACTAGCAACACCCTTAAGACACTGACCCACCTGGTCCAACCATGTCTTCCTAGGCCACAAGATTGGCAAATCACGGGAGCGTGACTATAGTAGACTTTTTCTCATGGCGGCCGAGGACGCGCATCGCAAACATGTCCAACATCAGGAATTAATTGCACAGCCCCTGCGCCAGAGTGCCAGGTAAAACCCTGGCTAATTCCTTGACACAAATGGTCAGGAATCCAGGGAAACTAATTTTGAAATCCAATGATAACCCGCCTGTAAAGTAGACAGTGCAGATAGAGTGAACCCGGAAAACCTAAAGTTGACTATGACGCCTATTTAGGCCACTCTTAATCCAAATGTGAAAACTGTTTGTCGCTACCTTTTGCAGTTTAGGCCATTATATATACCTGTCCACAGATGGACGGACGGACAGACCGAGCAGTTCTATGAGACTTTTTTTTATTGTGAGAAAAAGACTAAAAGTAATTACCCTGAGATTGTAGTAGAAGTTTAAGCATTACCAGGGTGACTTACTTTTTTCAATCATGCAGCAAGTCGCAATAAGTTAACATAGTAGTAACAGTAAAATTTCATTTGTAATCTAGGCGGCCCTTAAGTTCACTTTTAAAGTTGATGTCAAAAATACAATGGCACTGCTATTTACCCTTAATTTTTTTTACTGTAACAAGCAAAATCATACACCCAAAACAGGACATCCATGGGCTTATTTTGAAGTACCAGTACATTAAAATATTAACTGTCAATGTTTTACCATTAAATGAAACACCTGACAAGTAAGTTGTTGCCATTAGAAATTCACATTGTTTGCTCCAATCATCTGCGAAGTATTGTCAAGAGAACTTGAAATATTCATTATGCAGCATCATGCAGTATTGTTTGCGATCATGCAGGCGATCCAGATTCCTCTCCTGCATAACTTCCCCTTCTACTTTTGTTACCAATAGTTTATGGAAGTCACCTTGCCATGGCTGAGGTGCTGTTGGAATTATTGACACTTATTTTCATTGTTGAACAGGTCCACTAGCGAGCAAGATCTTCCCAGCATCCGATATACTCGAGTCATCTATGAACGGCAAAGCAAAGGACATGGAGCCCAAAGCTATAGAGGGAGGAACTGAGGAGTCAATCACTGGGCCTCCTGCCAATGCTGCCTCCCCTCCCTGGTGGGCAACAATGACCCCTGTTCGCTGGGTGTGCTTCATTACATCCATTCTTTTCGGTGTGCTGGTGGTGGTGATCTTCCTCTTTGTGATCCCTTGTGACTGGGCCAGTTGCCAGGATAAGAGAAGCATCACAACGAGGTTTACCAGAGTCATCTATGGAATGGGTAATTAGCACGTTGCCAAGGAAGAAATGCATGTGCATTATTAACAAGTTTTATTGGTTTCATATTTTTTATTATTAGCTGACGAAGAAAAATAACACAAAATGAAGAAGCATGCTGATAATAAAAATGTTTTGTTGGCTACAAGAAGTGTAGCATTAGGCCCATGTGGTTGTTTTTCTCGACCCTCTTGTTGAGGGTTTGAGGATAATCTTGATAGGCTATTTGTGATGAGTATCCAAGCACTTGTAGTTGGTTATGGTTACATGAATTCCAAATATCCCAGTCTGACAGGAAGACCTAGAAAACCATGAAAAATGTACAGAATATAGGATGATCAAACAAGGAAGGCACACTTCTGAAATTCTGCTTATTTAGCCTCTAGAGACCCAATGTATAGTATGCTATACATCCGGTCTGCATTATTTTCTGAGTATTTTTTCTGAGGTTAAAAAAATGCAGACCGGATATATAGCATACTATACATTGGGTCTCTAGAGGTTAGGTGATTGACAGTGAGCAAAAACTAGCAATCAGGACAATATTGTAGAAATTGAAATGGCTGCCCATAGTGCCCAATGTTTTTAGTGCTTAACCCCCAGCCGCCTAGAATCTAGGCCCTAAGAACTCTACCGCCATGTACCAGCTATACCTCCATCGCCTAGATTCTTTTTGCTTCCATTCCACTTGCAAATAAGGACACGGTATTTTACAAATAACCTTAATCTATATTTTAGTTAGTTAGTTTGTGAGTTTGTTTGTCCCTTATGGAAATCCTGGGGAATGGCCCTACAGCGCCTTAAACTAGCACACAGGTGGTTACTTTTTCAAGGAATTTAATGACGCATGTTTCAGCTCCTGAAAATCATCCTAACTCCCACAACATGCATATTCCTGAATCTTCTCACTACTTGGGCATCAACAATGAGCAACTTAACAATATTAACATACCAGTATATCAACATCAATAACAATTATTTCAAACCTTTCTCTTTTACCAAGTTTGCAATCCCATTGAAATGCCCTTATGCAACAATATCCAGCAAATTAAACCATCACGGGTTTTTCATTTGCATCGATGTTTCTCTCTTTTCGCTATTTTTTTTACACGTCCTATCACCGTAAATTCAAGGCAAACCAAGGCAAGACGCCACCTCATGTGAGTTCGTATGGTATTGTCATTCCAGGATTTTGTGGGTTATTTGTGTGTGTGTGTGTGTGTGTGTGTGTGTGTAAGTAGACTTCCAGATACAAATATATGTCGACATACAACATTACTGACAATGTTGAACACAAACTTTCCCACCAGACATCTGTGCATACATTTCTAAAGTTCTTCAGGGCAAACATATGAAACAAGGTCGGGGTGTGAGGTGGGGTTGGTGGGTGAAGGGGTCAAAAATTCTGGGGGGGAAATAACACATGGCTACACAGAATTTTCCTTGTCCAACTCTATCCGCATCCCTCTTTTTACACATCCAATCAGCATATATGCGTCGACTTCGTTATAACTGAAGGAGGTAATCTATCACAAACAGTGACAAACTTTGGCCAACTGTAACTTATGAGGCCTGTTTTAAGGCATATCGAGTTTTGAATGGATGGAACACAAACTTTACAAACAAACTTCCTAAAATATATGTACTATCGGACGCATAAAGAATGTCCGGGGAGATTCTTCGTTCAGCCTTGTGGAGGCAACCCATTGCACCTGGGTAGCTAAGGGAGGAGGGAAAAAACTCGGCAGATAAGCATGGACGTACACACAAGTGTGTGTGTACACACCTGTGCAATGGTTTGCCTCCGCCAGGCTGAACGAAGAATCTCCCCGGACATTCTTTATGCGTCCCGTAGTACTCCTACCTTTACCAGCACCCCAACATATCTGGACAACGCCGGGTAACCTGCTAGTGTGAACTATTCTTGCTGTAGGTGGTACTGCCATTCATGTAGTAGGTATGGAGCATTTCAGATCCACCACGTGACACCAGGTAGTCACATGACAGCTATTTGAAGGTGGCGGCCCTGCTGGAGGTGTGCACCAGAGAAGATCAGCGATTTCCTTGCCAGTGAAAGTGTGAAACCCACGGACATTCACCGTCAAATGAAGGCACAGTATGGTAGTGCCTGCATATCACTACAGCCGGTGTATGAATGGGCGCGTAAGTTCGCAGGAGGCTTGACAAGTATGCTGGACACCCCACGACCTGGTCGCTCGCACACTGTTGTCACGGACGAGACTGTAGTGGCCACAGATGAGCTTATTCATCAAGACTGACGCATCAGTGTGAAAAGTGGGAGTATTGGGTCAGTTGAGGTCATCATACACGAGCACCTGAGATACGCAAAAGTGTTGACCAGATGGGTTCCCAGGCAATTGACACATGAATTGAAGGAACTGCGTTTCAATGCATGTGCAATGCTTCTCAGACGTTACGAGAAGGAAGGAGAGGACTTGTTGTGCCGTATAGTGACTGGTGATGAATCACTTCCAGCCAGAAACTAAACATTCCAGCAAAGAATGGCGACACTCATCTTCCCCGAAACCCAACTCCTCTGGTACACACCTCCAGTGGGGCCGCTATCTCCAAATAGCTGTCACATGACTACCTGATATAACTTGGTGGATCTGAAACGCTCCATACTTACTACACGAGTGGCTGTACCACCAAAAGCAGGAATAGTTCACATTATGTAAAGTAGAAATTTGTAAATCCACTTGTAAGGTTATTTACTGAACCACCCTCGTAATTTAGTACAGTAAGAACCGTTATATGCCGCTCCATTTTACGCCGTTTCATATTAACCCAGGTTTGAAAATGACATGTTAAAAAATTTCAGATGAAAAATTATTGAAAATTTGATGATAACAATACCATCTGATCCGGGAGCATATACTACATAAGAGGCACAAACTTCTGTCGGTGCCTTTGATGTCCGCGTCTCTCTGTTTGGGGCCGTTGCCAAGGCTGGCGGCCATTTTGAAGTGGGGGCAACGCCAACGAGGTATAAAATAGGGTACAGGCAAAAATAGGGTCCGCCATCTTTGATGGTTTTGGCTACCATGGCAACTACAATGCAAGAACACACGCGAATCAAGGATGGCGGACCCTATTTTTGCCTGTTCCCTATTTATACCTCGTTGGCGTTGCCCACACTTCAAATTGGCCGCCAGCCTTGGCAACGCCCCAAACAGAGAGACGCAGAAATCGAATGTTTGCGCCTCTTATGTAGTATATGCTCCCTGATCTGATCATAAACACATCACTGCAACACAAGACCATAAAGGCTCTTTTTTGTTTTCCGTGGTGCCTTGTGGTGGGGTCTATTGATAAATGAGGAGCGGCAAAGCAAAACCCGCAAGATCCAATGTTGGCGGGAAACGAGTTAGGCATGGCATATTGTCCATCACATAGGGTGTGATGCGGTGTTAAAAGCTGGTCGGGCAAAATGTGTTAGTTCCATAGTATATGAGCCCAAAAACTGTCAATTCAAGCAAATACCGCAAGATCCAGCAGCATAGTGCAAGCAAAACCAGCAAGATCTATAGAAAAGTTCGTGATGGATCTTGCGGGTTTTGCTTTGCTGCTCTTCAAATACAGTACCATATTGTTAAAATTAAGTGCTGTCTGAGGGAAATTTTTACTTCCACATTATAATATTGGGCTTCGGTGCAGTTTTTTTAAAATTAATTTTATTTTACGTTACCCTGTGATAAGGCTGAGCCTTTTTAGGGGGGTGGAATACCACCATTTCACTCAATTTTCCTATATTAACTTCATTCACCGGTGCAAGGAGTCAAGGATGTAGGGTAGGGATAGGGATTTTTGGGGAGGGAACATTGGTGCAAGTGCAATGTCGGTAAAGGGGTCATGTGCTGTTCCCCAGGAGGTTAGGTTGCCAGACACCTCCTTGGTGCAGGTCAGAGACCCCCCTGACGCAGGTGAAAGGAAAGTTCCCCAGGCGGGGATCGAACCTGGGGCCTTTCACTCAGCAAGCCGAAACGTTACCATCTCGGCCATCTACACCTCCCCGCTTCGGTGCAGTTTAGTGCCGCAAAGTCTTGCAGGTTTCTATATATTTTCTGAATCTACTCAATGAGCTGAGGCGAATGACACTATTCCTAGAGTGCGGAAATGCTTGGTTCAAGAGTAATTGAATTTTGAAATTGCAAGTAATAACAATGAATAAAATGAAAGTAAACAAGTATTCCTTTGTTGAGACTGTTCACTTCCATTGTTGAGTGAAGTGATGCTGGCAACGTGCTGTGAGGGATGCTGAATGATGTAAATAAACTGTTGTTCTTGGTTCGTTGGACATAGAACGAGAGTGTAGGAGTTTAATTTAACATCATTCAGGAGCGTTCATGGCCGAGGCATATCAGTGCGTATCTGGAATTGGGCAAGCCTTCCTAGAAGTAAGGAGGGAGGATGGTGTCTCCTGGGCCACTGCTTGAGGCCTCTTGCCCGCCAACAAGTGTTGCCGTAAAATGAATCCTAAGCTTTTTTAATTACTCAAGGCATGCCCCTTTCTGATTGTGTTGGTGTTATCTGTGAGGCGTTGGAGTGACCGCACGAGTACTGTCCGTCTTGTGGCCCTGCCATGCACGGTACGTTGCCCGTGCGTGATAATTTGAGTTAATGCGGAGCTAGGCGCTTATTGTCAGTTTTGTATCCACAACATTTACGGTCTGTCTTGTGGCGCCGCAGGCCAACGAACGTTATTGTGGCTTTGCCACACCCACATCACGCAACACCCACATCTACGCCACTACAAGGTGGACAGTAATGCGGCGAACACACAACCCCCAAATTACGTTTAAAATTACCGTGGATATTCATTCACTCAACAATGGGAGTAAACTTTTCCAACAAAGGAACACTTGTTTGTTTTCATTTATTCATTGTTATTACTTGCAATTTCAAAATTCAATTACTCTTGAACCAAACATTTCCACACACTATGAATAGTGTAATTCGACTCAGCTCATCGAGTAGATTCAGAAAATATATAGAAACCTGCAAGACTTTTGTGGCACTAAACTGCACCTTTACCTAATATTGCCTCAATTTACTCCGTTTCACTTTCCGCCGCGTTTTGCTGGTACCCATTTACGGCGTATAACGGATACTACCTGTACTGCAGGAAGTACTGCACAACCGACACCATTTCCTTCTGCAATAGTAGTGGAAGACCCGGGAAGACCCTCGCAAAGCACGGGTTTGCTGCTGGCGGGGCTGACAGGGTGGCCAGTGTTGGATCACCAGTGTTGGATCAGCCCCCAACTCATATGGGCAAGTGCTATATGGGCTGGTTCTACTGGAATATGACCAGTGAATAAGGAAAACAGCGTCCTTCAATCTCTTGAGGGGTTTTTGCGCATTTTACATTGGCAACACTGCTGCATCCGTAACATGAATTTGTTGTCCGCCCTGTTTCTCAGCAAGTAAGTGAGGTCAGGAGTACACTAAGTTCCTGAGCTTGGGAAGTCAGGTAGGGCGCATGCTCACTTACTTCAGGGGACGTGGCACCTGATTTGCCGAACATCCAAACAGCCCAGGAAGTCAGATTCCTGAATTGCCGAATATGCCTAACATTAGGCGTATTCGGCAATTCAGATTATTCTGAGACGCGTCACGTGATATCTGAGTTGTTAGCCCTGCCCCTCAGGAGATTATTGCCGAACGGCCGAACTGAGAGACCCCCCTACCCGCCTGTGCTGCATCCCAGTGATATGCCAATGTTCGGGTATTTCGGTGCCCTGTTTCGGACGCTTGCGGGTAATGGTGCGGGTAAAATGAAAATGCGGGTAAAATCGGGGACTTCAGGGGACGTGGCACCTGATTTGCCGAACATCCAAACAGCCCAGGAAGTCAGATTCCTGAATTGCCGAATACGCCTATTAATAGGGATTATAGCAGAACTCTTTGATCGTGACATGGAAGTGCCTTCAGACAACAAAAACAATGTCAACAAAAAGAACACTGCATACTCCAATTGCTGCATGAGGGCATTTCCATGGAAACTTGACGAGTGGGAGTTTCCAGGGGTACATTTGGCAAGTTTCTGTTGACTAGGAGTTGGTAAACAAAACGATGATGTAAGGTCGAAGTAAGGGCGGACAGCCTATAACAGGACAAAACTCCCTCAATAGAAAGACTGGTGAAAGGTGAAAGCAACATCTTGAAACGAAAGAAGTACCTTATTCATGGTTGTCTCTATTGGCCTTTTAAAATCTTTAAGAAATAATGAGACTTACTTGCTGACCTAATTGCACATGAGATAGTTAACAGATGGATCCAAGCACAAATCTGTAAATGAAAGAATTTACCAACGCATCTAACTTGTTGAATAATAAGAAAGAGAAGCGTGAAAAATTTTCTAACACCTCTTGAGTGAATGTAAGAAATAATATAGGTAATTGGACATTATTTGAGAATGGTCAAGATAAAATGTGCCTTGCTGAGTGTAATATTTTGAATCAATTTGAATTTTCAGGACTGATAGGCAGTATGCATTTGAGCAAAGGGATGCCAGACCGCATCATCTGTGCCTATATGGGGAAGCATGATGGTGGTCCTGGGGCAGCAGAGGGACTGGGGCAGGGTAGTATCAATCACCATGCCCATCAGGGTCTCTTGAGCCATGAGCCCTATTCAGGGGGTGTTGTAGCTGTAGGAGCAGCTGGGGGGCAGCAGTTGTGGCAGAGGCCTCTCCCAGGTGTGCCAACTGCACTGAACTGCCATACAATGGATGTTGATGGTGATGGATGGCCAGATTGCTTAGTGTCTGGAGAGAGGGGTCTTCTGGCTGCTCTACAGGCTAGTAATGGTATGGCTCATACCCTTAAAATATACCATCATAAATGAGGCGCTCAGAGGAAAACCGCCATATCCCAACCGGAGTTAATTTTGAGATAAACGGCTTTTTGTGTTGCAGGAGAATGGGATTTTCCATTGCACACGAAAGGTAGATGGCAGGAGAGTACAAAAGACTACAATCTCAAAATCGGAGGTAGGTTGGGATATGCAGTTTTTTCCTCTGAGTGCCTCAATTGCTTAAGAACATTGAGACAGTGTTTTCTTTTCATTAAAAGGCAATTCACAGACCCCAAAACTGGACCTGGTACTGACCCACTTTATTATTTGGTTACTACACATTGTATTGCCAACCCAGAGTCATGACACTGACTCTAACTATATCAACATGGAGATATTTTGTAGGTGCTGTTATGTTCTATGATAGAATTCTTTCAGCTTGACATACATTTTGATCAACAGTGTCTGGGTTGGCCATACTGTGTGCAGCAAACCGACTACTTGACCAAATCCAGACCATTTCCAGTTTCCCAGCGACGGCTAATGTGTCCAGCACTGTCAAAGAGTTCTGCTATTATACAGGGTGTCTATTGTAACTCTGCAAAGACTTTCAGGGATAATAGAGGGGACCAAGACAAGTATTTTTGACATAGGAACCCGTGTCCGAAAACGTCATCTAGAGGGGGTTCATAGACAAGGAACGGGTGAGCTCAGACGCGTCACGCGGGAGGCGCTAGGGGAGCGGCCTGTTTTGTTGATAGATGGCGCTCGGATAGTAACCAACGATGCAATGTGTCATAACCTGACAACAGCAGAGCCATCTAGCAACTAAAGTATGCCTCCTAGGAGACGTGCGGATAGTCAACAGCGGTTCTGTTGTTGCCAGGTTATGGCGTATCGCGTTGTTGTTTGCGTACAACGACACGATACGCCATAACCTGGCAACAACTGGGTGCCATCTATCAACAAAACAGTCCGCTCTCTTAGCGCCTCTCGCCTGACGCGTCTGAGCTCACCCGTTCCTTGTCTATGAACCCCCTCTAGATGACGTTTCCGGACACTTGTTCCTATGTCAAAAATACTTGTCTTACCCCTGAAAGTCTTTGCAGAGTTACAATAGACACCCTGTATAATATAATACCTAGAGGAGGTACTCCCTATCCTTTTCCATTAGACAGGCTGAGGCAGCCGCCATCTTGTTGGAGGTCATATTGTTGTTCTAACAGTTGTCTAGCAACTGGGACAACAACCAATAATGACAACTGGGCGACAATTAGTTCAATAATGTCAGGCGTCCGCCATCTTGTTGGAGGTCATATTGTTGCCTGCAGTGTTGCCTGCCTCACATTTCAGGCAGAGTACCTCCTCTAGGTGTATATATCATACAGGGTGATCAAACTTTTTTGTCATTTTAGTTATTGACAAATTCGGCCTAAGCTGCTTATATTGTAGCCCGTTCCCTGGCAACCTCGTCCGGCGGGCCAATTCAAACATCAGCCCATGGAGATCGCTTCCATTGTTGCCACTGTTTACAAATCGAGTGAGTGACGCGGACGACCCAGCGACGGGTCTCTTCTGCCTGCGCACTCACTCACTCGATTTGTAAACAGTGGCAACAATGGAAGCGCTCTCCATGGGCTGATGTTTGAATTGGTCTGCCGGACGGGGTTGCCAGGGAACGGGCTACAATATAAGCAGCTTAGGCCGAATTTGTCAAAAACTAAAACGACAAAAAAGTTTGATCACCCTGTATAGCAGAACTCTTTGAATACTGTACAGTAGATGGACCAATTGAGGGACCGATATTTTGCATCTTTGACCCGAAGTAGCGCGTGACCTGTAGGTCACAGGGGTCAACATGTGGGGTTTTTCAGAACCAGCTAATAACGCCCGTTCCATTGGTACCACATTTGGTGGACCTTATGAGGGACCGGTAGGCTGCCCTTTGACCCGATGTAGCGGGTGACCTGATGATTTTCAGGTCATGGCACAATGTTAAGAATTGATCGCCATCTTATTTTCTACAACATATAAAAAATTGGGAGAATTTAAACGAAAGCCGTTTCCCATAAGGGGTCGTCCATATACCACGTGACCGATTTTTGGCCACTTTTTGACCCCTCCCACCCAGTGACCGACCGTGGTATCCATTGGAACACCCCCCTCCCCCCCCCCTTTTCACGTGGCTTTTTAAAAAATGTCAATGTTAGAGAAAAAACGCGTTCCAAATTGATAGCTCCTCAACTAAACTGTTTAAGCACGTAAAAAACATGTCTCCCCATGTTTTCGAGGTCGCTGATTTCGAATTTTAGGTTATTTTGAACCCATGTGCATCTTCAAAAGCTCCCATATGTGCCAATTCACTGTGTTCAGAGATACCACGTGAATTTTCGCCGACCCCCCCTCCCCCCGTGACCAACCGTGGTATATCAGCAGACCCCCCCCCCTCCCCCCAAAACGGTCACGTGGTATATGGATGACCCCTAAGGGATGGTGCCATATCCTTTCATTTTCTTCAATTTTTGTTACTGCTATTCACTTCAATACATTTCAGTTGACATCAGTTGCATTTGCCTCCATTTATCATTCATTTTTCATATGCCCCATTCCATCTCAACAGGCCAGTAAATTCTATTCCAAATGGAATGTGAACCAAACCTGGACCCACTGGTTTTTATTCTGCATTCATTTCCTATTCACTTCCCATTCATTTCAGTTCACTATCCATTTCTGACCAGTCCAATTTCATTTTACACTCACATTCTCTTCTATTCGTTTCACATTTCTCTATGTAAATCACTCTACAGGGAGTAAATGAATTCAACTGACAAATTTATAGGGGTAATAGAGGGGACCAAGACAAGGAACGGGTGCGCTCAGACGCATCAGGCGGGCGGCGCTAACGAGCGGACTGTTTAGTTTCTAGGTGACGCGCGGATAGTAAACAACGTCACAACGAGCTATAACCTGGCAACAACAGACCTACCTAGCAACTAAAGCCCGCTTGCTAGGTAGCCTGTGGATAGTAAGCAACAGCTCTGTTGTTGCCAGGTTAGGGGTCGTGCAAATACCACATGACCGATTTGAGGCCACTTTTTGACACCCTCCCCCCCATTGACCGACCATGGTATTCATTGGAACCCCCCCC